>BPLS01026577.1:82864-108689 GCA_019656275.1 Rhododendron kiyosumense
GTAATTTCAAATTCAAAAATAATTGGTTTACTGAAATCTAAAAATATACAATATGGATCTTATTTGAAAGATCTCGATAAGATCTTTAACACAGTGTAAAAAAATTAAAAAATTATTTTTTATTTATATTATTTTTAAACTTTTTAAGTTTAAAAATATAAAATAAGTACTTATTTTTTAAAAAATTATTCTAAAATTAGGCCTTAATTCCAGAACTGTTAATACCATAATTTTCAGCGCGAATCAAACCAGGCACTTAAACACAAGCTCCAAACAGAGTATAAACTTTATTCAGAAAACAGATCCCAAAAAGAAAAGAAAAGAAAAGAAAAAGGACTTCTCCAGAAACTATAACTCTATTAAGTGCCGAAGAACCTCCCAAAGACGCCACTCAGAAGTCTTGCCCTTCTAAACGTCGTCTCTTCTTCGTTTGTCCGTTGTTTAAATGAATGGCCTTTTTGATCGCTGAACTCCTCATTAGTTACTGAGAATCTTGTAGAGAGAGAGAGTTGGGAAGTAGCAGCGGAGGAGAGGAGCTAAAGTCATCATCATTGGGGAATTTCAAGAGACACCCATGTAATGTAAGTCTAGAAATACTCTTAAGTATATTTCTTGTATGCAAATTTCATTGTACTACTACTTTGGTTTTGGTTATTATTGTCCTGTGATGTGCATTTAGCAACGTAAACTGCGAGTACTCAAAATCCCTAAATCACTCCAACGACGAAGACAACAACAACAAAACAAAAGGGGAGAAACTGAATCCAGGGTTGGATACACTCCCCCAAGTTGTGGCTGATTTTGGAGAAACTCGTCAAAAGCAGGAAATTGATTCTCTCCGGTCCATTTGATGGATTGGATGGTCCAGTTCATGCAGTTTTCGGGTCTTTTCTGGACCCACCTCGGTAATCTCAAGACCTGTTTACTTTTTAGGGCTACTTGACAACATCAATCCCGCCAAAAACCACCTTGGGTGGATATCAAGTTGTTGGTAAGCTCTAAAAAGTAAACGGTCTCAACAAGGTTCTAAAGTCGGCCGCCTAAAGCCAACTGGTTTACGCCTAGGCGCTAGGCGGTGGTCCAATGTCTAGATTAGGCATCCGACTAGTTGACGCCTAGTCCTGGCCTAGGCGCTAGCGCCTTGCGATTTTTAAAACATTAGATCTCAATTATCAGCGAGGGTTAGGGAAGGGCCCCCAAGTCTGCATAACCCTCCAATCGACTGGATGGACTTTAGAGAATCTAGTTCTTTAAAAACATAACTTGGAAAGTGGATAGTGTGTATGTATGATCTGTGTTTAGTCAATCTCAAATTGAAGGAAAATAATCTTGTCAAACCAAGTTTTACTGTAATAGGAGTGGGCTTTAATAAATCCTTACCCGAATCCTTATAAATTCTATTTTTTATTTAATTGCAAATATGTCATCAATGAAATTGTCTAGATTTGAGATGGCTCATTGGAGTACTTCACATCAAACAGAGCTTTTTACTAAAAAATGTTAAATTTCAGTAAAAGTTGAAGTATGGGTTGAAGATGGTCCCATTTAGTGGATTAGTTGTCACGGGGTGTTGTATTAACTCTATCTTGGGGCATGGGTTTGAAAAGGGTTTTATTCCTATGATTTTCCTTTTCCTAAGGGCCTTGGCAAGTCAATCCGAAAATCCATCGTCCTAAACAGCCTTAAGCTAGTGGCGATTCCTTCCTCCTGTCATTCAATTGAATAAAATTATTCTCAAAAGCTGGACATCTAACTCTCAAGTCATTCTCAAAAAATAAAATAAAAACCTCAAGTCCAAATTTTAAATCCCAGCTAATGTCTAATTCTTGTCAATTTATCTTCTGAACTTATTTTGAACACAGAGATAAAAAGAGCTTAAGTTTTAAAAGACAGCTGAACTGCTGCAGACCTTAAGACAGCATGCCTCTACATCTGTACAATATCAACACTACATCTACATGATAATGATTTTCAGTTTATATTTAACAAATTATCCAGCTATTGATGAATGTGATTTCTTTCATAGAGTTAGGGAAATTACATTTGCCAATGTGTACCTAAAATATTTATCGTGGTGTTGCTGGAACTGCTGAATCTCTAAAATAGTGAAGTTAGTCTTCCAGTGGATAGGTTATGGGGGAATTTTACTCTGGATGCTTTCTATGTTTTTTCTTTCTACATCTGCAAATATTTGTAACAGGTTGCTATGATATGAGGGATGATAATGTATTGTTCCTTGTTTTTATTCTCTTTTGTGCCAGGCAATGTAACAACAACAAATATGCTTGGGGAGCTGACCTCTTGATTTGTGGGGATAGTTTGTAAAATGATGGAAACGGGTGGCACAGGATCTACCCAGAAAAAAATGAAAATGGGTTGCTCAACTCCAGACATAATCAGTAATCTTCCATTCGATGTCCTAGAAAAAATCTTGGTATGTTTGACTATACAGGATGCAGCAAGGACAAGTGTTTTGTCAAGGAAATGGAGGTATAGGTGAACCACACTTCCCCAACTTGTATTTAATGATCAGTTTTGCAGAGGATCAGTAGTGAGGGCAACGACAGATAGACTTATGATGACTATTTATAAAGTTCTGCTACACCATCAGGGACCATTACTGAAGTTCACTCTCTCCTTAGCAGAATTGAAAAGTTGTCCTGAAATTGACCAATTTATATTTTTCGTGTCAAAGAATGGCATCAGAGTATTCAAACTTCACATTTGGAAGGGTGTACCTTACAAATTGCCATCAACTCTATTTTCGTGCCTACAACTTGAGCGTTTGAGTCTCCATTGTTGTGTGTTTATACCTCCTCCCGGGTTTAAAGGATTTACAAGACTTGTTTCCCTTGAGCTTAGCTATGTTTTAATTGCTGGCGACGTACTCTCAAGTTTGATCTCAAGTTGCCTGCTACTTGAACGGCTGAAACTTCGTAGCTCCAGTACTAGTTTGAATTACCTTGAGATTTTTGCTCCTAATCTTAAATACCTATCGGTTGAAGGCATTTTCAGATCTATTTGCATCAGAGTTCATGATGATGCGTCTGTCTCAGTAGCTTTGAAAGGATCAAGGAATCATTTAGGATTTAATGAAGGAGAAATATCCAACTCCGTCATGCTTCTTTGTAGTTTGCCGATGGCTGAGTTTCTGGTATTAGACTATTCTTTTTTGAAGGTAAGTTTGGCTTACTAAAATATTCGTTATGCATTTATTTATATTTGTTTGTTTTCCAAGTTGTTTTGTATCTTGATTTTTGTTATTTTTTGTCTTCTTTTAAGTGCATGGCTGCTAATGGCGTGCGAGAGAGGCTTCCTACCACTTTGAACAACCTTTTTTCTCTCCAGTTGCATAATATATCTTTTGGAGAGCCAGATGAGGTCTCCGCTGTTCTTTACTTTATCAGAAGCTCCCCAAACTTGCAACTACTTGATATTAGTGTGAGTAATGGCAGATGTTGAATCGTATGTTTGTATTGTATGATTTAATGAAATCTTTAGGCTAAAACAGTTACACTTTTCTTCTTTCCAAACTCCAGGCATTCCACAGTGCAACTGCCGCTGTTGATCCTATTGTAGAACTTTATGACTTGGAAGGCTGGTCGGATGTCTCCTTAAATAAGCTTTACTTTGTGTGGATGGGAGAGGTGTCTGGCACAAAGGTTGAAATGGAGTTCATTAGGCTTCTGTTCGCCAAATCTCCAATACTGAAGACCATGCATATGAAGCTGAAGTTGAAGGAGGTTGCTGGAAGATTGAGGATTTTGGAAGAGTTGACAGGATTTCGACGTGCGTCAGCTCAAGCAGTAATCACTTTCTCGAAGTAAAGGCATACGAAGACCAAGTTCAACAGCTTAACTCCTGGAGCTACTTTCGTTTTGGTTGGCTTTTATGGATTCTCGTGTTCAGCTGGATGTTTGCTGCTCTCACTTTTTGAACTTTGGACTTGGTACTCTTTTGGGACCTTGCTGCCCATGGAAATTGTTGGCTAATGTAATGAAGGTCTCTCCTGTGCTTTAATTTTCTGCAATTCTTATGAAAGTATTTTTTTTTTCTTTTCTTCCAATCACGTTACGTTTGCGATCATGACACAAACTTGAAGGATACAATTGAGGTTTGGCAATACTGCCTACTCAATGAACACCCCCACAAACTTGAAGGATACAGTAGAGGTCAGTGGAGGATGTTATTGCCTCAAAGGGTTGAGTAATCTGGGTTTTGAAGGAGTTGGCATTACTTCATCTCTCTTGGATCTGGATATTCCTTTTACTTTTTTTTTCTTTTGAAAACATGATATTCCTTCTATACTCACTGTACGAGAGGCATATACACGTGATCGTTATGGTGTCTATCCTTGGCCCTTTCTACAGGCTGATTTGTATAACCTGATCTACAACAATGTTTCTGTAGTTTTTTACATTTTATCCATGTGTACCGTGTGCATTTTAAATCTTGGGGCCGGTACCGCTTGCACTTATTTTGGCACCTATTTTGAAACTCAATCTCAACCATTGAAATCAATGGCTAAGATTATATTTTATTCTCTCTCCTCTATCTCACTCACACATAATCTCTTTCTCCCTCCCTCCCTCCCTCCCTTCTGAGCCCCAACTCCAGCGAACCCGACCTTCTCCCGACCCCTCCCACTCTCCCACCATACCCACCCAAAACGAAGTACCACCTGCCACCGACGCCACTGATTCCACCTAAATGTGTGGCTGTGTGCAAATTGCACAGATGGGTCACTTGGGTGTTAGTAAACATCTGGTGTAAGATATGTGGCAAATCTAATGGTTTCAATTTTCAACTCAGGGTGTAAACGGATTATACTTGTATAATTACTCATTCGATTTTTAGCTAGGTTTTGGTTTGTTATATAGGAAAAAGAGATAAAAAGGTTTGAGCTTTCTGTTTGTTTCCAATTGATTTCCGGAAGTGGGTTATTAAACAGAAATGCTAAGAGTACAAATGAAAGAGTTTACATACGGTGTACATTGTCGTGTGGGACCCACTATGGGTCTCACACAAATGATCCGGTCCATTGATAAATTTTAAAGTATTTTTTTAGAGTGTCCTTGTAAAAAATCAACTTAAATATGACGGTAGAATATGACGATGGATTGAAGCTTTTTGTTCTTATCTGGAGGTTTTTTAAGCAATTTTATCCCAATGTTTGGAGGAGATGGAGACAGCTGTGAGATGAAAGATTGTTCATTTGTGAATGGTTAGGGCTTTTTAAAGGGAACTAGATTTGGGCTGAGGTTATGATCAGTTTTTTTTTCAGTCAAATGAGTTTGGAGTTGGGGTTGGCAGGAGTTGGGTTTCGCCCGAGATGGGCCTGGCCGGAGTTGCGGTTGCCTAGACATGGAGGTGCCGAAGTGGGAAGGGGAGTGGGCTGTTGTTGGCGAGAGAGAGAGAGAGAGATTAGGAGCATCTCCAACCTTTCTCTAAAATTCAAAAATGGAGAATGGACGTACTCCCTCATTCCATTTTTAAATGTCTAGTTTCATAATTCCAACTTATTAAAAAGATATCATCATTAAACTTTCACATCAACATTTACCTCTACTTTCTCTTCTTACCCTCTATAAAAATATCATCATTACATTTTTACTCACTAACTTTTCAAAATGGAATATACTTTTAGGGTCAAAATAGAAAATTCACCAACTTTTGTCCACTAACTTTACAAAATGAGCACTTATTAAGGGACAGCCCAAAATGAAATACTGGACTCTAAAAAAGGGACGGAGAGAGTAACATATTAGAAGGAGATTTTGTAATTTACTCACCTTTTGCAATTTATGAGAGATTTTAGGAGAGATCCGTCGTACTTTTTAAAAATTTTGTCTCTAAAATGGGAGTAGAGTCTCCATATTTGGAGACCTAAATATCTTAAAAGTACGATGGGTCAAAATAGTAATTGATTTCAATTGTTAGAGATTGAATATCAAAATAGGTGTCAAAATAGGCGCGAGCGAGGCCGCCCTTAAATTCTAGGTTGGTAACTATCGATATTGGAGGTTAATGCTGTGTTCTCTTCCCTTTTCAAAAAGCATTTTTTTAAAAATTCTCCCTAAATTCCCCTCAGGAGATGAGTAAATTAGAGAGGCTAATGCTATGTTCCCTTTTCAAAAAGCATTTTTTTAAAAATTCTCCCTAGATTCCCTCTAGGAGATGAGTAAATTAGAGAGGCTAATGATGTGTTCTCTTCCTTTTTCAAAAAGCATTTTTTTAAAAATTTCTCCCTAGATTCCCTCTAGGAGATGAGTAAATTAAAGAGGCTAATGCTGTGTTCTTTTTCCTTTTCAAAAAGCATTTTTTAAAAAAATTCTTCCTAAATTCTCCCTACTTCCAATATTTTTCTCTCTATCTCTCTTCACTTATTATCCCTACTATTTTTCAAATAACAATTTGGAGTATAAGCGAGAAAAGTGATGGTAGACAATAGACAAATAGTTTTTTCTGTTGGAGCAATAAACTAGCTGAACAAACCGAGTATTGAATTGTTCAAAGCTTGGTATGGTATCTTAACAAGCTTTAACAATATTCTTAATGATTTTATTTAGGAAAATTTATATAAATAGTCTTTCTAGTTTCACTCGAGTCTCATTTTTATCCTCCAATTATTAATTTCAACTCTTTTAACCTTCAAGTTTGGTTTTCATATCAAATTGGTCCAATTGATAACTTTTGTCAGTCAAATTGGATGGAAAAAATCAGATTGGTGGCAATTTGGATGTAATAGTTCGTACCAAATTGGTTCAATTGATAAATTCTGCCCTCAATCTGATTTTTTTCATCTAGTTTGGCTGACAAACGTTATCAATTAGATCAACTTGATACGAAAACTAAACTTGAAAGTCAAAGGTAGTGTTTGATTGAGAGTTTAGTTTAGTTTTGATAGTGGGTGGAGAGAGAAATAAAGTAATGATTGAAGATAGAGGTAATGATTGGAGAGAGATAGAGAGATATGAGAAAGTAATAATTGGAGAAATAGGGTAATGATTGGAGAAAAGAGTAGGGTAATGATTGGAAATAAAATTAAAACTAAAACTAAATCAACAACCGAACAAAGCCTAAAGAGTTGCAATTAATACTTGGAGGACAAAAATGAGACTCGGGTGAAATTAGGAGAACTATTTCTATAAATTTTCCTTTCATTTAAATTACTCCCTCCGTCCCGGTTTGTTTGTCCCCTTTTTGACTTTTTGAGAGCGTTTGACCTCTCAAAGAATTGGCTATAATTTTCAATTTGTAATGTTTTTAATATGCAATATGGATCTTGTTTGATAGATCTCAATTAGTTTTATTATACAAAATCTTCAAAATAAAAAAAAATATTATAAAATATAAGATATAAGTATATTTTTGAAAGACACGGTTTTCGACAATAAGACAAACAAACCGGGACGGAGGGAGTACATAGTATTCCCTCCGTCCCTTATTTATAATCCGGTATTTCATTTTAGGCTGTCCCTTAATAAGTATTCATTTTGTAAAGTTAGTGGGTAAAAGTTGGTGAATTATCTATTTTGTTCCTAAAAGCAGATTCCATTTTGAAAAGTAAATGAGTAAAATTGTAATAATGATGGGTAAGTAGGGAAAGTTGAGAAAAAAGTTAATGTAAAAGATATAATGATGATGTCTTTTTAATAAGTTGGAGTTACAAAGCAGGACAGTTAAAAAGGGACGGAGGGAGTATAAATTAGTATGAGCCGTGTGACTGTAATTGGCTTAAGAAACCACGTAAAAATCACATGTTTTTTTTTGCTTTTTTTTTAAAGGTTAAATACTAGAACACCCCTCTCTGTCTCGCTCACATCCTCTTAAAATTTCACCTACAACTAGACCCCTCATTAAAGTTTTTATTTGGAGGACCTAACTCCGTTGGACAAAAAAATTAAATAGACCAAAATACCCCCACATTCTTCCTTCCCCTTCTAGCACACAGAGGGATAGAGAAGAAGAAGATGAACTTATTGACGACAAACTCAACCCTACTAGAAGATGAAGAAGATCACAATACAAAAATCACAAACCCAACCACAACAAAATTATAAACCCAAAAATGTGATTTAACCCAGTCACTACGAAATCACAAACCCAAAAATGTGATTAAACTCTAAGGGGTATCTAGATATTTAAACCTTCTTTTTATTGTGCTTTGCAGAGTTGGGTTTGTTGTGATTCGACCGATTTCTCAGCATGAACATCAAAAGACACATTAACTAAACATGTCTTGATTCAAAATTGGATGGTTAATTTAAAATTATATTCATTGCTCGTACTAATTTTGTGATCTGATATCGCTCATAATACAATTAATATACTCAAAAATTTCTTAAAGCAAGTTTAAATAATGTACCATCCCCCAAACAAGAAATAAATCACCGTCACAAGTCTTGTGCTCAGTGGAGCATCTCCTGTCATTAAGGCCCCATTCTCCATAATTTTTTGGTCGGATATTTCTTTTCGGTATTTTTTGCTTTTCATAAATTTTTGTTTAACTTTTCTTCTTTATTTTTGAAATTAATCATTCTTCTCGATGAGAGGAGTTTAAAAAAATCATGATCAAAGCAAAAAAATTGAAGGCGGAAAAAATATCAAATAACTAATATTCTTGTCTCTGGTGTCGTCTTATGTGAATTTTTTTTCTATTCTTCAAGACTTCTCAATGGAATTTTCTCCTATTGTATTGATCCCGCGTTTTCATGTTATGATTAATGAAATTTTTTCGCCGTTCAAAAAAAATTACTTTTTCCAACACCAATCTATAGTTTAATATTTTTTTTATTCTTTTCATCGACACAAATTATTAATCCAAAAAATTACGACAAGAAACTAAATAAAAAAATTACAAAAAATATACCATACCAAAATTTAGGGAGGATGGGTCTAAAATTCGCCTCATCCCTAAACTGGAGAAGGCTTTTTACTCTTTATCTTATGGTAGGAGTATTTTTCATCAATGATTCTCAAAGCCTTTGAATGAAATGAGTGAAATCTTTCAAAATCTTGTAAACAGAGTCCGATAGAGAGACAGCAGAGGAGTCATCACGAAACACCTGTGCAAGCCTTGAGGTATATTCTGCCATGATAGTTGATACTAGTGTACGACATTCTATTCGGTTTTGGTTAGTGTCCTGTGATGTGTATTTATTTAGAGAAATTTTTGGGTGCCGGGTGGGTATCACGGAGCTTCAAGAAATAGTGAATGGTCTTATCAATGCACAAATGTATAAGTCCCCAGGAATTTCAATTGCGCTAATATTTATCACTGTAGGAATTGGGTTCAAGCTTTCCCCAGCCCCTTCTCATCAATGGACTCCTGACGTATACGAAGGAGTGCGGTTTGTTCGAGAAATTCCTAACTCTCTATCTATCTCTGAGATGTTTGGATTTTTCAAAACTCCATGGACATGCAAAAGAGAAAGACTGTCCCCACTCGGACCAAGACAGATCTTTGATTTGTTCAACTAACAATTAAGGTGAAGCAGAGTCAGAACGTGGTGTCGAGCACCCACATCCGGGCCGTCAATGAGAGATTACAAAATGTTGAAACAGAGTCCGATAGAGGCAGCAGAGGAGTAAAAAGAATCACCACGAAACGCCTCTGCAAATCTTGAGGTATATTCTTTCCATGATACTATTACGCTCTATATGGTTTTGGTTCGCGTCCTGTGGCGTAAATTTTAATCACATAACTCTGTGAATACTCAGATGCCTACAACAAGAAAAGGAAAAAAAAGAGAGAAACTGAATCTAGGGTTTTATGGACTCAACAAAACTTGCTACTCCATAGACGCCACTCAAAATAAAGTATCGAGGCACCAAACGTCGTCTCTTCGTTTGTCCCGCTCAACACCTCTCCTCCACCGCTCCTTTGTTTAAATGTATGACCTTTTTCATCGCTGAACTCTTCGTTAGCTAGTGAGAGAATCTTGTAGAGAGAGAGAGAGAGAGAGAGAGAGAGTTGGGAAGTAGCACAGAGGAGCTAAAATCATCATCATTAGGGAATTTCAAGAGACACACCCATGTAATGTAAGTCTTGAATTACTCTAAGTACATTCTTGTATGGAAATTTCATGGTACTACTACTTTGGTTTTTGTTATTATTGTCCTGTAATGTGCATTTAACCACGTAAACTGCGAGTACTCAAATCCCGAATCACTCAAAACGACAACAAAAAAGAAGGGGGAAACTGAATCTAAGGTTTGATGGACTCCCAAGTTGTGGCTTTTTTTTGGAGAAACTATTAAAAACAGGAACTTTATTCTCTCTGGTCCATTGGATGGATAATGGATTGGATGGTCCAGTTCATGCAGTTTTCGGGTCTTTTTCGGACCCACCTCAGTAATTAACTTTTTAGAGCTACTTGACAACATCAATCCCACCAAAACCACCTTGTGCGGATATCATGTTCTCTAAAAAGTGAACGGTCTGAACAATGTTCTAAAGTCAGCCGCCTAGAGCCAACTAGTTTACGCCTAGGCGCTAGGTGGTGGTCCCACGCTTAAATTAGGCATCCAACTAGTTGGCGCCTAGTCCCGGCATAGGCACTAGGTGCCCCTTTTCCGCTCGACTTTCATAACCTAGACCCTTTTGTCCACCAGATGGACTTCATAGAATCTAGTTCCTTAAAAACATAACTTGGAAAGTGGATATTGTGCATGATCAGTGTTTAGTCAATCTCAAATTGAAGGAAAATAATCTTTAAAACCCCACTTCACCTGACTCAAACTTATGTCAAACCAAGTTTTACTGTAATAGGAGTGGTCTTTAATAAATCATTACTCAAATCCTTATAAATTCTTTTTTTAATTTAATTGCAAGTATGTCATCAATGAAGCTTCTAAATTGACTAGATTTGAGATGGCTCTTTAGAGTGCTTCACATCAAACAGAGTTTATACTAAAACATGTTAAATTTCATTAAAAGTTCCAGTGTGGGTTGAAGATGGTCCCATTGAGTGGATTTGTTTGTCACAAGGTTTTGTATTAGCTCTATCTTGGGGCATGGGTTTGAAAGGGTTTTATTCCTATGATCTTCCCTTTCCTAAGGGCCTCAGCAAGTCAATCCAAAATCCATCGTCGCATATAGGCTTAAGCTAGTGCCAATTCCTTCCTCGGGTCATTCATTAAAATAAAATTAGTCACAAATGCTGGACATGTAACTCTTAAGTCATTCTCAAAGAAAAGAAAGAAAGAAAGGAACTCAAGTCCAAATTTTAAATCTCAGTTAAAGTCTAAATCATGTCAATATATCCTCTGAACTTATTTTGAACACAGAGATAAAAAAGACAGCTGAACTGTTGCAGACCTTAAGACATCATGCCTCTACATCTGTTCTTTATCAACACTACATGATAATGATTTTCAGTTTCTACTCCCTCTGTCCGGATTTAATAGTCTTTTTTGGGAGTTCGTACCATTTTTCAATCGATTATATCCTGTAATTTATAATATTTTATGTAATTTTGAAAATAATGTCTTATAGAATTAATTGAGATCTATCAGACAAAATCCATATTGAATATAAAATTCATTACCAATTTAAAGATATAACTCATTTTTTTTCCGGTTAGAATTGAATGAGGGATTATTAAATCCGGTCGGGGGGAGTATTTAACAAATTATCCAGCTATTGAAGAATGTGATTTCCTTCATAGAGCTCGGGAAATTACATTTGCCAATATGTAGTCTAAAATATTTATCGTGATGCTGCTGGAACTGCTGAATCACTAAAGAAGTGTTCAGTTAGTCTCCCGGTGGATAGGTTATGGGGGAATTTTACTCTGGATGTTTTGTATGTTGTTTCTTTCTACATCTGCCAATATGCATAATAGGTTGCTATGATAAAAGAGATGATAATGGACTGTTCCTTTTTTTATTCTATTTTGCGCCAGGTAATGTAATAACGACAAATATGCTTGGCGAGCTGACCTCTTGATTTGTGGGGATAGTTAGTAACATGATGGAAACGGGTGGCACAGGATCTACGCCCAAAAAAATGACAATGACGTGCTCAACTTCAGACATAATCAGTAATCTTCCATACGATGTCCTAGAAAACATCTTGGTATGTTTGACGATACAGGATGCAACAAGGACCAGTGTTTTGTCAAGAAAATGGAGGTATATGTGGACCACACTTCCCCAACTTGAATTTAATGATGAGTTCTGCAGAGGATCAGTAGCGAGGGCAACAACAGATAAACTTATGATGACTGTTTATAAAGTTCTGCTACTCCATCAGGGTCCATTACTGAAGTTCACTCTCTCCTTAGCAGATTTAAGAAGTTGTCCTGAAATCGACTGGTTGATATTTTTCGTGTCAATGACAGGCATCAGAGAATTCAAACTTCACATTCGGAAGGGTGAAGTTGAACCTTACAAATTGCCATCAACTCTATTTTCGTGCCTACAACTTGAGCATTTAAATCTCCATTCTTGTCATCTTGTGTGTTTAAACCTCCTCCTGGGCTTAAAGCATTTACCGGGCTCCTTTCCCTTGCGCTTTACGAAGTTTCCATTACTTGCGACATACTTTCAAGTCTGACCTCCAATTGCCCGCTACTTGAATCGTTGACACTTCTTAGCCCCACCAGTTTGAATTACCTTGAAATTGTGGCTCCTAATCTTAAATATTTTTGGTATGAAGGCCTTTTCAGATCTATTCACATCAGAATTCTTCATGGTGCGGGTGTCTCAGTATTTTTAAAAGGATCGAGGAATCATTTAAGATTTAATGAAGTAGAAATATCCAACTCCCTCATGCTTTTGCTTCTTTGTAGTTCACCGGTGGTTAATTATCTGGAATTAGACTATCCTTATGTGAAGGTAAGATTGGCTTACTAAAACCTTTGTTATTCTTCTATCTATTTGTGTTTGTTTTCCAAGCAAGTTTCCATCTTGATTTTTGTTAGTTTTTATCTTCTGGTTTTAGTGCATGGCGGCTAGCGGAATCCGAGAAAGGCTTCCAACTACTTGGGACCGCCTTGTATATCTCCAGTTGCATGATGTCTGTTTTGGGGAACCAGATGAGGTCTCCACTGTTCGTTACTTTATTAGAAGCTCCCCAAACTTGGTAACACTTCGTATTCGCGTGAGTAATGGCAGATATTTTATCATTTTTTAATATATGTTTGATAAAACCTTTATCTAAGACATGTACCCTTTTCTTCTTCAAACTGCAGGCATTTCACAGTGCAACTGCCGCTATTGATCCTGTTGTAGAACTTTTTGACGTGGAAGGCTGGTCGGATGTCTCCTTAAATAAGCTTGTCTTTGTGGTGATGAAAGAGGTGTCACAAAGGTTGAAATGGAGTTCATTAGGTTTCTATTAGCCAAATCTCCAATGCTGGAGACCATGCGTATCATGCTGAAGTCAAAGGTGGTTGCTGAAAGATTGAGGATTGTGGAAGAGTTGATAGGATTTCGATGTGCGTCAACTCTTGCAGTAATCACTTTCTCAAAGTGAAGGCATACGAAGACTAAGTTCAACAGCTTACCTCCTGGAGGTACTTTTGTCTTGGTTGGCCTTTATGGATTCTCGTGTTTAGCTGGATGTCGCTGCTCACTTTTTGAACGCTGGGTCTTGGTACTCTTTTCGAAGCTTGCTTCTCATGGAAATTGTTGGCTAATGTAATGGTCTTTTCTGTGCTTTATTTTCTGCAATTCTTACGCAAGTCTGTTTTTTGTTTCTTCCGATCACATTACTTTTGCGATCTTGTACACAAACTAGAAGGATACAATCGAGGTCTGGCAATACTGCGTACTCAATGAACACCCCCACAAACTTGAAGGATATAGTAGAGGTCAGTGGAGGATGTAATTGCCTCGAAGGGTTGAGTAATCTGAGTTTTGAAGGAGTTGACATTGCTTCGTATCTCTTGTCCTCAATATTCTTTGGTACTTTGACCATGTATCCCTAGAACAATGTTTCTGTATCCCTAGCGTGTGCATTTTATATCTTAGGTGGTAACCTTTGATACTGGAGATGAGTAAATTAGAGAAGCTAACAATTTGGAGTATACAAGCGAGAAAAGTGATGGTAGACGTCGAGACGATAGACGATAGAGGCGAATGGGTTTTTCTGTTGGAGCAATTAATAAACTAGCTGAACAAATCGAGTACTGGAAATGAACCTAGTCTGGTTTATTTCCGCTTGGCTTACTATTCGAGAGTTAGACATGCTCGATTGTTTGGGGAGCTTCTCGATTGTTTGGGGAGCTTCCATGGTAGGAGAGCGACGCCGAAAGCTATGTAGGAGTACTATGATTATCGGTGATGTAACCTCTACATTATAAATATTTGCTTTATCAAGCAATCGATATAAAATCTCGCCCTTTCTTCATTGCAACATAGTAAAAATTAGTTTGAGTCGTGGCTGTAATCTACTATACAGTTGAGGAACCACATAAAAAAGAGTGTTTTGTTGTTTGCTTTTTTTTTTTTTAAAAGCACAATTGGGTTTGCTGCGATTCGACTGATTTCTCAACACGAACATCAAAAGACACATTAACTAAACTTGTCTAGTTTCAAAAATTGGATGGCTAATGTAAAATTATATTCATTGGTCATACTGTTTTTTTTTGTCTGATATTGCGCATAACACGATTAATACTCTCGAAAATATCTTAGAGCAAGTTTAAATGATGATCAATATATTGTGTCTATGACCAACCAAGTTATTTTTAACATAATTGCTTTTCTTAGCTAAATGAGCGATATAAATCACCGTCCCATGCATTGTGTTGGGTGCAGCAACTCTGGTCATTGAGGCCCCCATTCTCCGTAATTTTTTTGGTCCGATTTTTTTTCCGGTACTTTTTACTTTCTTAAATTTTCATTTAGCATTTTGTCGTTATTTTTGAAATTAATCATTCATTGTCAATGGGATGAGTCTAATAAAATTACGATCAACGAAAAAAAATAGTTCATTGAAGACAGAAAATAATATCAAATACTAACTTATATCCTCGCCTCGGGATCCGGGGGTGCTGTAGTGCATCCCTGTGTAATGCGCATGTAGGGCAATACACAACTGTCAATCTCATTAATCAACGGTTTAGATTAAAAACAATTTTTTTCCAGTAAAAAATATTTATTACAGGTCAAAATTAAAAAACACATCTTAATTGTTGATTGATGAGATCGACGATTCGTGTGCCGCACACTACACACGCACTACACCGGGGGTGCGCTACAGCACCTCCGGTTCCCCCTCGTCTCTAGTGTCGTCTGAATTTTTCCCTTTTCTTCGAGGCTTCTCAAAGGAATCTTCTGGAGTCTCCTATTGTAATGTTTTATAATTAACGGAACTTTTTTCGCCGTTCAATTTTTTTTTTTCCTTCCCCAATCCATAGAAGTAAAGAGTACTGTATTTTTCATCAGGGTCTCTCAAAGCCTCTCCTCCAGCAGGAGTCCCTTGGCCTTCCAATGAGTGAAATCTTCATTACTTGCAAAATCTTGTAAACAGAGTCCGATAGTCGCAGCAGAGGAGAGGGGTAAAAAAAGAATCATCCCGAAACACCAGCGCAAGTCTTGAGGTACATTCTTCCATGATATTGCATTCTACTCTCTCCGTTTCATATTGAGCGTCCCACTCTCTATCTTACCGTTTTTTAAATCAAAAAATCAACTACTTTCATGTATAATTTTTCAAAAATTTTCGCATTGTATTAAAGATCCAAATTAGTACTTTAATTTAGTGCGAAAAAATTTAAAAAATTATACACGGAAGTAGTTGATTTTTTTATTTGAAAAATGATACGACTTTTCATGATAGACTCTCAATATGGAATGAAGGGAGTATTTGGTTTTGGCTAGTATCTATTGTCTCGAGATGCATATTTAAGCACATAAACTGTGAATCCTCGGCTTCCTACGACAAGGAAAAAAAGAGAGAGAAACTGAATCTAGGGTTTTGTGGCTCAACAGTTTTTGAGAAACGCATTTAAAACAAAACTTGCTGGGATAGTGACTACTCAATTATTTAATTTATTTAATTGAGCACTCAATTATTTAACTTCCAGTTTTACCCACAAAAATCCTCAATTAACCCTTATCGATGGGTGTATTCCAATGACATTTCATGGAAACTGCCAACCGTCTCTTCCACTTCCTGATTGTGGGGATGATTATGTGTAATAACTGCTTGATCAACTGCTTAGAGAACTGAACCGTTATCTATTCTCTCCATTTATAAATTAAGCCTTCATTAATTGATTTCAAATCAACTCCTCTTCATACCAGATTAGCTTCTTCTTTCCATAATCTTTATGCCCATAATCAAAACCATGGAAATCGATCTAAACACACCCATGTCTGCCTTTGAGGAAGGTAGATCTTCTGTCGATTGCACACTCTCTCTTATTACGGCCACTTCTGGTTGGGATGACCCTTTGCCATCCAATCCTCCAGCTATTTGGGGCATCAAACCACTCACTGAAAGGGTTATTGTAAGGATGAAGGATCCTCCTTTGTATCCGAACTCAAGCATTCGATGCTCGCATATCAAAGTCAGCTATCAATTCCCCTGTGTTAGGGAGAAACCAATGGCAATGCTGTTGGATTCACTACTTTCCTTGCCATACAGACCAATACCATTTCAACTAGCAGAAGCGGGTGGCAAACCAAACTTAGAGAATCATGAATCTCTCTTTGAAAAGGCTAAAATCAGCAATCATATTGGAGGAAGGTGGTGAGAAAGCCATGTTTCTCTGCTGGTTTTTCTGATGATCAACCTGACATCTCTCTTCTTCCTGAGAATCCTGATTGGTTTCAAGAATTGGAGAAGCTAAGGTATAACTCTCCAATCTCTCACGCCCATGTAGGGTATTCAATTTATGGAGATTCCGATGAACGCACAGCCCAAGAATTACTGGCTGCCTTCGCTTTCCAAGACATTCATATTCTGGAAGAACATGTCCCATATTTGAACTTTCTATGGGCATGCGAAACCCTTCAGTTTTATGATAGCAGTCTCATTACTACTCATCTTCACGGGTTCAAATCTGCATTGCCTCTTATAAGGCTTTGGATGAAAACCAGTACCGCTGCTCACTGCAACCCATTTTGGGTTGAGTATGAAGTGAACCATGAAAATGTGGTCAAGCTTCATAATAAAATATTGGATATAAATCACTCCGTCTGGCATTTACCTCCAAATCCCTAAAAACCCTTCTCAAGAAACATCAGAATTGGCCAAGAAAGAGAAACCATAAGAGAGCCAATCTTTTAGCTAAAGCTGAGAAGAGTGTAATGGCCATGAGACCATTAGTGAACAAGAAAATAAAGATGGATGCAGAGGAGATGGCCAGGGATAAAGAACATGAATTCCTGACCTATGCTTGGGAAAAATTCCATGTTTTTGTCACTTGGAGTTTTCCGCATTATTTTGAAATCATCCAAATCGATGTTGAGGGTAACCCTGTTGCACCTATCGAAACCTAAATTTATAGGTTTCATTTAAATTTTGTTTTTATTTTCTATTTCCTTTTGAGTAGGAAATGTCTTGTTATTTATTTACTTTAAAGTAGGAAATGTAATCTTTTTTATTATGAATGAAAAGTAAGCCTTAATTTGTAGGCTATCGTGAATGACTCGTTTATGAATCACTTTATGCTTATAACTTCTCACTCGTCAATTGACTCCCAAGGAGATGGAAAACATGCTTTTAAATACTTTCCATTGATTGTTCTTTAATGTGTAGTTTCAAGAATAGATTCTAACTAATATGCTCCACCTCTTAATACTTTTAACACACAAAATGGTCCCTCCCAATTTGGAGACCATTTACCAAAGTATCTTTTTTTTTTCTTATCTAAAAGCAGAATTGCCTTCCAAACTAAATCACTTTCTACAAATGATTTCTCATGAACCCTTTTATTATACACTCTTTCTAATTTTTTCTTTTGTGCTTGTATGTTATTCAAAACATCCATTCTAGACTTTTCTAGTCCATATAACTCCTTGTACATTGTCTCTTCGAAATCAACATTATTTGGATCACCTGGCAATTCTATGAGATGTAATATTAATTTTGACGGGTAACACTGCAGCTTGGCCATACAAAAATTCATATGGTGTAGCTCTTGTACTTTCTCTTTTTGATGTCCTATAAGCCCATAACACTTTTGGCAGAAAATCATGCCATTCTCTGGGATTATCAGTTATCATTTTGGACATAGTATTTTTAATAATTTTATTGGTAGACTCCACTTGCCCATTTGCTTGGGCATAATAAGGAGAAGAATTCAAAATTTTCACTCCATATGAATTAGCATAAGCCATTACTTCTTGACCATTAAACACAGATGCTTGGTCAACTGTAATTGTTTCAGGAATACCATATCGACAGAAAATATATTCCTCAATGAAATTGATTACTTGTTTTTGTGCTACACTTTTAATGGAATAGCTTCTGTCCATTTTGTAAAATAATCAGTAGCCACCATTACATACTTATATGTTGTTGAGAAGAATGAGGTCCTATTTCACCAATCATATCAATTGCCCAACCTCTGAAAGGCTAAGGTTTAACAATTGATTGTAAAGGAAAAGCTGAAGCCCTTTGAATTGGTCCATACTGTTGACACTTTCGACATCCCTTAGCATAAGAAATGCAGTCTTTCCTTATAGTTGGCCAATAATAGCCATATCTTTTAAGTAACCATTTCATCTTTTCTCCAGATTGATGAGATCCACAAGTTCCTTCGTGAATTTCTCCCATAACTGTCATCGTTTGGGGTTTAGCAATACAAAGCAATAATACCTCATCTGAGGACTTCCTAAACAAATCATCACCCATTATAATGTAATTAGTAGCCTTTTGCTTTATGTTTCTATCTGTTTTTTCATTCAGATTTTCCAGAAACTTCTTTGTTGGAACTCTCCAATCATCAACTAAATTTAGTATCATTCCCATCTCTTTCGGTAGAGAAAGGTAAAAATCTCTTTTGTACTCTTATTAATTTTTCATTTTGTCCTTCTGGAATCCTAATTCCAGAGGCAATTTGTGCCATTTGATTAGCGTCACCATTTTCTAATCTATAAACATGTTGTAATTGTATCTCATCAAAATACAATACAAGAATTCTAACTTTTTGTAGTTGTAATTCTAGTAACGGATGACTACACTTGTATTCACTTGTTACCTGTCGAATCACTAATTGTGAATCCCCTATATCATTTAAATTTCTAATATTCAATTCTTTTGCAATTTATAGACCAATAATCAGAGCTTCATACTCAGCTTGGTTATTGGTTAAAATCCTACTTTCATCTAATTGAAAAGAAAACTGTAAAAGTTCTCCTTTAGGAGATGTTAGGACTATGCCTGCCCCCACTCCCCTGTCGGTTTTGGAACTATCGAATGATAATTTCCATGGTTTTATTTCAACCATATGAATCTCAAAATCATCCTTCTCTAATAACATATTGGGATGATCTACCAAGAAATCAGCTAAAGCTTGCCCTTTTACTGCCTTTTGAGGCACATACTGCAAATCATATTCTATTAAAGCTAATAACCATTTTCCTTGTTTACCTCTCAATAGAGGCCTTGTTAATATATATTTAATGACATCAGTTTGTGCAATCACCTGCACCGTTGACGGTAACATATAATATCTTAATTTAACTGCAGAAAAATATAACGTTAAGCATAATTTTTCAATAGGCTTATATTTTATCTCACAATCATTTAACCTTCTACTAAGATAATAAATGGCTTGTTCATGGTCATTTTCATTATCCTGAGTCAAAAGACAACCAATCGATTGGTGACTGGTTGAAATGTATAACTTTAAAGGTTTTCCTAATACTGGTGACATAAGAACAGGAGGCTTTGATAATGATTGTTTTAAGAATTCAAAAGCCTTCTAATGTTCTTTTTCCCATTTAATATCTTTCTGAGATTTTAATTTCAATAGTGGGGAAAAAGCAAGAGTCTTCCCAGATAAATTAGAGATGAGCCTTCTAAGAAAATTCACCTGTCCCAAGAACTATTGAAGCTCTTGTTTATTTGTTGGAGGTTGTGCTTCTATTATGACTTCAGCCTTATCTTTATCAATCTCAATTCCTTTCTTATGTACCAGGAATCCCAAAAAATTTCCTGCAGTGACCCTAAAACCACACTTTGTTGCATTCATTTTCAACTTGTATTGTCTCATTCTCATCAAGACTTGCCTTAAATAATCTATATGCTCATCAAATGTGTGAGATTTCACTACTATATCATCAATATAAACCTCTATAAACCTCCCAATTAGGTCATGAAAGATTACATTCATTGTTCTCTGGAAAGTTGCCCCTGCATTTTTTAACCCAAATGCCATAACAATCCATTCAAACAATCCAATATACCCTGGACATCTAATCGTAGTTTTATGTGTATCCTCTTCAGCAATAAATATCTGGTTATAACCAGAATAACCATCCATGAAAGAAAGAAATCGATGGCCTGCAGTTGCATCAACCAAATGGTCTACAACAGGCACGTGGTACTCATCTTTTAATGATGCCGTATTTAGATTTCTAAAATCAATACATATCCTTACCTTGCCATTCTTTTTTATTACAGGAACAACATTAGAAATCCATTCTACATATCTAACAGGCCTAATAAATTTGGCTTTAAATAATCGTTCTATCTCTTTCTTTACTTCTCTTTGTACTTCGGGTGTCATTTGTCTTGGAGTTTGTTGGCATTGGATAAAATTTTCCTTAATAGGAATCTTATATTCAACCAATGACCTATCCAAACCAGGCATGTCAGAATAATCCCAAGCAAAACAATCTTTAAATTCAAACAACAAATACTTCGAACGATCTTTCATGTCATCAGGTAAAGCAGCACATGCATGAATAATTTTAGGATCTTCCTTTGTCCCTATATTAAAATCCTCTAAAGGATCCTTTACTTCTGCTTTAAAATCATCAAGCTTAGTAGGAGCAGCTTTAAGATCTTCTATAGCTAGTTCCTTAAGAGTCAAGGGACTATCATCTACTACACAATCTGCCCAATTACAAGAAATAGGCTCATCAGCCTCTAATTTCCTAGATAGGATGAAAGAAAATAACCTCTTAAAAATAGCTTTTAAGGTAGCTAACTCTTCATTTACATGACTTAAATTGTCACTAATCATAAGAAATCTTTGATTCATAGCTACTAGACCTTAATATTATGTTAGGTCTAACAAAATCCTTACTTATTTCTTTGAAACCATCTGTAATGTACTTAAGAAATTGACTTTCAGTAAGGCTTACCCCCACTGACTTTACTTCTGATCCTTCAATTTTAATTGGCCAAAAGTCTTCATCATATAGACCTGCCTCCACATTGTTAGTATCTGCTTTGAATGGATGTTTATCTGCCCAGAAAATCTCCATCTCACTTACTTATTTATTCTTCTCTTGCTTCAGGAATATTAATGCCTGATGCAAAGAAGAAGGAATACAACCATTTATATGAATCCAATCTCTGCCTAACAAGGCATTGTAATTGGAAGAAGAATCAATAACGAAGAAAGTAGTATTCATCTTTCTAATTCCAATTTGTAGTTACAAAGAAATCACACCTTTAACAGGTGAGCATCCTCCTGCAAAGTTTCCAACTGTCACTTCTGTTGGGATTAGGTCTGACTCATTTTTGTTCAAAACCTTCATCATTTTTTAAGGTAAAATATTCACTATAGCCCTATTATCAATCAAAACCTTATTAATAGGTTGACCATTGATATGTACCATAATGTATAATGGTTTTAAATGCCTAACCAAGGCATCATCAGGAGGTCTTAATACAACGACGTATTTTCCTTTAATATCTTTCTCAATCTGTATAGACTCATGTTGTAAATCTTTCTCCTATTCATTTATTTTCACTATAGCATCTATTTTATCTTCAACATCTCCTTCTAAACTTGTAGGTTGGTTAGGTTTTGCCTGAAATGTTTTTGGCAAAACTAAAATCATATTGCAATGAATTTTAGTAGGGGAAACTGACCCGAATTGAATGGTATCCAATGCTTGACCAAAAGTGATAGACTTTTGAGAGTCCACTTCATTCTTATCGTCTTTGAAGTCCTCCTTCATCATGTCTGAACTATTAACTGACAGTAGATCATCATCTTCCAGCAACACTTGTTGGAACTCTTCCATCTTCTTCTTCAAACTCTTCTTGAATTTTGCCTTCTACTCCTTAATTGACAGAACATGAGCTCCAGATGAACTTGAACTTTGCCCCCAAGTCTCTGAGCAAGGGTTTGTTTGGTTGTTTGCCCCCCAATTTTTTCTATCTCCTTTGCCTTTTGTTTAGGCGCAGTTGACACACCTGATATATTCGACTCCCTAGTCTAAACCATAGGGGTTGCTTGGCTTGGAATTATTTTGGCCTTTATTTCTAGCCACTACATAGGCATCATCATCATTTGTGGACCTCTTCTTTCTCTCTCTGAAATTTTTCTCTGTAATCTCATTTTCTAAGTATTAGTAATAGGAACAAATTCCCCAACATTCGGAAATTTAGGATACCTCACTGTATCCCACCTGTGATGTTCAATTTTTGGTGGAACTACCATTCTCCCTTGATAACCATCTCTAACAAAAGGCATTCTTCCTCTTGACCTCATACCTCTTGGATAAAAACCTCTTCCTCTTTCATTCATAAATGGAGGAGGATAAATCAGGCTTGTATCTGGTTTCCCTGGCAATGCTGGGATTACAAGATATCCTTTAAATAGGAATGGCCCATCATCTTCCCCGTACCATTTGAGCGACTTTGAAGGAATAAAATTTCCAAGGTCTTCGCCTTTGAAAATCAACTTTGGTCCAACATAAGTCTGTAAATCATTAGTTCCCATAGTATTGAATCGGATGGAATCTTTAGCATAGGTACCATTATATTCCTTTTCTGCAATAATCTCTTCTCCTGATTTGATTTCCTCATCACATCTCAGGCAAAAGTAATTCTCAAATTTTTGCCTTGTGATTCCTCTTCTCTTTCCATAATTTCTTCTTCTTCTTGAATCCTTCTTTCGATCTGGGATGCCATTTTTCCTTTCTTTAATCTGGCAGTCACCATGTTGACTTCTACTAAAGGAAAATGGTCAATATCAACACCCATCACTTCTTTATTTCCCTTAGTATATTGTAACAATCCTTTCTGAATTAGGTCCTGCACACAATTCCGAAATGTAACACAATTATTAGTATTGTGTCTAAAAGAATTATGCCATTTACAATAATCTTTTCCTTTTCTGGCCTTTTCAGGAAGAATCACATGCCCAGGAGACAAAGTTAAGAACTTTTGATTAATTAGTTCATCAAACAATTGATCAGCTTTGGACAAATCAAATGAATATTGCCTAAAATTCGCTTGATTTCTCCTATTTGGATGAGATGAAGGCATATTTACAAGCTTCTCAGCTTTTGTTAAAGTATCACATACAATTGGTGCTTCACCAATTACTTGGAAAACATCAATCTCTACATCACCCTCTATATCTTGGTAATATGTACCAAGTGATTTATTCTTTCTATATTCTTCTTCCATAAGAATAGCCTCATATCCTATGGATTTGGAAGTAAAATCAAATAAATCTGTGAATTCAGTCCCAATAAAATGTTTCTTAAAATCATAATCAAGCCCTTCTTGGGCTATTTTAACTATTTCAGATTCTGGAATGTAAAAATGACATTGGTTTCTAATCTTTTTGAACCTATTCATATATTGTTCAACAGACTCTGAAGGCTTTTGTTTGATTTTAGCCAAGTCTGCTACTAAAATTTCTGGTGCATGCCTAAAGAATTGAGTATGAAATTGTTCTTCCATTTCTCTCCATGAATGAACAGAATTCGGAGGCAAACTTATGAACCAGGAAAAAGCAGTCCTAGTAAGAGAATGAGGAAACAATTTTAACTTTAAAGTCTCATCCAAATCTGCTTCACCTATTTGTAGGCAAAATCTCCTAACATGTTCTATAGTTGACTGATTTTCTTCTCCGTTGAAAAGAACTAAGTCTGGGATTCTATAATGCCTAGGAAAAGGCACATTATCAACCCAATTTGGATACGGTTTCCTAAACATAAGTTTCCTGTTTGATTAGGAAGAAAGGACCATACATATCCTGCATAATATTCATAAGTTGAGCCCTTAAATAGGGCTCCTGTATCTTTCCTGTTTGATTAGGAAGAAAAGGAATTTCAGCCCTAACATCATACCCATATGGGTAATCTTGTCTCCTTATGTTTGGTGGATCATACCCATAAAAATTTGGATCACCATTAGCCATATTTGGAATGTTTCTGTTATCATTCCTATAAATGTTTGCATTGATATTCTGTCCTCCAATCCCTATGTTTGGGATATTATTTCCATTGTTTCCAACCTCTATTCCCATGGGAAGTGTGGTCGGTATGCTTTGATAAAAACTTTGATTTTGACCATGATTAGAACTATTCGGAACTCTATTAATTCCAGTAAAAATAGTTTCCAATGTTGGATTATCAAATACCTGTGAAGAAGGTACTTCGGTAGTACGATTGGCATATCCACTGCTTTGCGCAGGATTAACATTTACGTTTACTGGGATTTCAACCGTTGGTTGATTTCATGTCATTGTTGCTTAAAACATAGCCATCAGTGTCTTGGCTACTTCATTCTCTGGATCATTTAAGACCCTTGAAAATTGTTGAATCAAGTCAGACGATTCAATCTCTGAGCCATTTGGTTGGCCACTTTTTGGAATCCTTTGATTTGGATTCACTATATTTGTTTCATTCAAATCACTTCCAACATTAGCATTGGCAGAATTGTTGTCATTGCTACCATCCGTTGGCAATTGATTCCTAGTCTTTGGTGCCATTGCTCACTTCCAAATTAGTAATGAGCCCTCCTTCTAGCGCCAAAATTGTTATCTACTTTACAAAATGGACAGAAGCTATTCCATTAAAAAGTGTAACACAAAAACAAGTAATTAATTTCATTGAGGAATATATTTTCTGTCGATTTGGTATTCCTGAAACAATTATAGTTGACCAAGCATCTGTGTTTAATGGTCAAGAAGTAATGGCTTATGCTAATTCATATGGAGTGAAAATTTTGAATTCTTCTCCTTATTATGCCTAAGCAAATGGGCAAGTGGAGTCTACCAATAAAATTATTAAAAATACTATGTCCAAAATGATAACTGATAATCCCAGAGAATGACATGATTTACTGCCAAAAATGTTATGGGCTTATAGGACATCAAAAAGAGAAAGTACAAGAGCTACACCATATGAATTGGTGTATGGCCAAGTTGCAGTGTTACCTGTCGAAATTAATGTTACATCTCATAGAATTGCCAGGCATATGATCCAAATAATGTTGATTTCGAAGAGACAATGTACAAGGAGTTAGATGGACTAGAAAAGTCTAGAATGGATGCTTTGAATAACATACAAGCACAAAAGAAAAAATTAGAAAGAGTGTATAATAAAAGGGTTCATGAGAAATCATTTGCAGAAAGTGATTTAGTTTGGAAGGCAATTCTGCCTTTAGATAAGAAAAAGAAAAGATACTTTGGTAAATGGTCTCCAAATTGAGAAGGACCATTTCGTGTGTTAAAAGTACTGAGAGGTGGAGCATATCAGTTAGAATCTATTCTTGGAACTGCACATTAAAGAACAATCAATGGAAAGTATTTAAAAGCATGTTTTCCATCTACTTGGGAGTCAATTGACGGGTGAGAAGTTATAAGCATAAAGTGATTCATAAACAAGTCATGATAGCCTACAAATTAAGGCTTACTTTTCATTCATAATAAAACAGATTACA
>BPLS01026578.1:0-20024 GCA_019656275.1 Rhododendron kiyosumense
GATCGAACAAAAAATACTATTTTCTAATGAATTCACGTCTCGATAAATGGATATTCTAAACCTGATCGAGCCGCAAATTTACTGAAATGAATTATTCAACAAGTGCAAGAAAATCAACGATCTTGATCATCAAGATTGTCTCACGATCTTGTGGCTACTATAATAACAAGTACAACATAAGAATTAGTTAACTATCACATATATCAAGCATATATATATAGTTAAGGTAATTGTTTGAGTAATTTTTTATAATGATCAATCTGAACCATTAGGATTTCACGTCTTACTTATTATAGCATTGTCGCTAAAATTGGAGATCATTTGGTATTGGCGACCACATTATCGAAAGACATTTAATGCGTTCGGAGGCGTTTAAGTGTTATAGTGAACTAACCGAGCGGGGCCTGAGGTATTTTTTCACGATTGAAATCATCTATCTTTGACATAATACGAATTTGAACATTCGTACCAAGAATGAAGTTAACCGCACATGGGTAGGCACATAATTAGACAACAAAATACTTTACATTAAAGAATTTTTGTGCTGATAAAGGGGCTTCCTTGGCCTGATTGAGTCAAAATTTTACAAGAATCATATGATTAAGAAGGAAAAAAAATTGAGCAGTAGTGATCGGAAAGGTTGCATCGTGATAATGTAGTTGGAACAATTATTTTTGTTTGAAATTTTTAAGAAGGGGGAAAAGTTGATATTTCATAATTAAGTCTATTAGTTGGGAAATGTATTTGATTTTTTAATTTATATTAAATGATAGTACCCGACTAATTTTTTTTTTTTGTCGAAAATGTAATTTCGTTTTGTATTTTATTAAATTCAAAAAAAAAAGATATTTTCTCAATAAATTTACTTTTAGTTGGTATAAAACCATATTACCGACTAAATTCAAAAAAATAATATTTCCCGACCAAACATATTAGTCGGGGAAATATATTATATTTACTGATTTTTTAAATGAATAAAAAATGAATTTTTACCGACTAAACTTATTATTAGTCGGCTAACATCAATTAATAGTGACCAAATTAATTAGTCGGAAAAATGCATTATATTTATTGATTTTTTAAATCTGTAAAAAATTATTTTTACCGACTAAACTTATTATTAGTCGGAAAAAATTAATAAATACCGACCAAAATACTTAGTCGGGAACATGTATTTTATTTATTTTTTTTTAAATTGGTTAAAAATTAATTTTTACCTACTAAACTTATTATTAGTCGGAAAAAATTAATAAATACTGACCAAAATACTTAGTCGGGAAAATGTGTTTTATTTATTTGTTTTTTAAATTGGTTAAAAATTAATTTTCACCGACTAAACTGATTTTTAGTCGGAAAATACCTTGTATTAGTGACTAAAATATGTTTAGTCGGGAATAAATAGAAGTTCCACCGACTAATTTTATTTAGTCGGTAATATATCAATATTTGGCTACTAAATTTTTTTTAGTCGGCAATTTTAGTCGGGAATTGTGTAATTTGTTGTAGTGATTGTACGAGTTATTCTATGTTAGGATTTTTCCTTGAAAATCGGGCACCGCCACGTTGATCCTCGTATTTTTATTAGTTTATGTTGAATTTTTGAGAATTTTTGGAGACCAAAATTTGTATGCGAACGGACCAAAATAGCAACGATCTGGTGTGAAGCGCCACCTGGTGCGACGTGGTGCTTTGTGGTGGCATGTGGCATGCATGGGTGAATGGGTGCTGATTCAACTTTTGAATCCACCGAAGTATATATATTCTTGTGTAAGGATATTATATTAGTTAATTACACTTACTTTAGTAATTAAGATATCAACTCCACCCCTGCTTTCTTCCCACGTTTAGAGAGAGAGAGCGCAAAGGAGAAGGAGGCGGCCATTTTTCTCCTTTTATGATCTGGTCCAGCCATGGCCATCACCGTTCAACACCAATTTCTTTTCAGAAGTCCAGGAAACTTAACCGGTAAATTTGAATCCTTCTACCCATCATTCTTCTTGATCCCTACTCCTAATTTTCGAGCCCTACACCATAAAACCCATTTTATAATCTCAGCAGGGACGGAACCAGGATTACTTAAACGTGGGGGCCAAACTATGAACAATAAATTTTGAAATTTCAAGGTTCAGGAATTTGATAGTTTATTTTGCTTGAGTTTTCAAGGAGATTTTTTTTGGATAATGAGTGGAGAGAGATAGAAAGAAATGAGAGTAATAATTGGAAAAAAAAAACTGATTGGAGACAATGCGCGGAGAGAGAGAGAGATTGGATTTTGGGACCCAAAACGAATATAGTCTAAAGTATTTAAATGTCCAAATAACACCCAATACAAAAAATATAGATATATAGTTGCTCTTACCAAACAAAAAATAAATAATCTTAATATTATTTAAAAAAAAAAACTCTGAAACCACGCGGGGGCCGTGGCCCCCATAAGCCTCCTGCATGGCTCCGTTTCTGAATCTCAGAGGATACTTATTTTTGACAAAGGACCAGAATATTGCTTGTTGAGTTCTAGGTCCCATTCCCTCAATTGTCAATTTATCCATACATATTCCAGAATTTTCGGATAACTCACAGAAGTAAATATTTTTGTCGTTTTCTTCATAGTTAGAGTATTAAATGGTTAAATATTTCATGTCATTTAAACTACTTTTCATTATGATCCTTTTGGACTTTTCAATCAATAAAAAAGATTGAGAATTGGATTTTTGTGGGAGATTTGGAAACTAATTGTTATTAGTCCTACAGAGGTGTACTAATTTAGACTAATTACGTAGCCATATTTTTGGGTTAGTGATAATCAGTGCGCTTCTACTTAGGTATCAATTCATTGGAGTAGTTCGCACGTGTGATGAGCTAGATGCTACTTTTTGGTGAGTTACGCATACCTTAGTTATATGTATTTTCTAAATTTTTGGAATGAAATACCATTGCTTGATTTTACTGAAAAATATGGAATTTGAGTTTCTTGGTTGAATTGATGATGATAAATGGGAAATACATGCGATGGCTTGTTTATAAATCTTATGTGTTACGGTTAAATCTAGATTATGGCAATATGTTTTGGAAACTTGAATTTTATTGGTTGCTAGTACATGCTCGTGATAATATGATTCATTCGAACGGTGTCCCGAGCGCTAGGGGATAGGTAAAGATACTAGTGGCGTGAAGTAATAAGGTAGGAGATGCAGCCATGCATCACCGGGTAATGATATCTTACCACTCTTCAATGGTGTCGCTCCCCAACCGACTGGCAAAAATACCATTGAATGCTATTATCGCTCAAAAGTGCAAAAGTTGAAAGAGAAATGAAATGAAAAGGGTCCTTCTCTTGGACCGAAGAAATGAGCTTTCGGACAAAATGCATGTACTAGAGAATTTGATGAGAATATTGGAAATGTTGCTTTCGTCTTGAATTGTTGTACTGAGGTATTTTCATGGTCAAACTTGTAACTTTGGTATACGTTTCTCATCCAAGCTTCGGCTTATGAAAACCTTTTTCAATCTTTCCAGGTTAAAGTAGATAGCAAGTTGTGGGCCGATTGAAGTGTTAGAATAACTGTGGAGAATCAAGTGGTGTCTAATGGTTTGTATTTATTATACTTGTACACCTAGAAGCTCTGAGATTATGTTATTTATTCTACACTTCCACATACTTTGCTTATATGGTTTAAAATGACAATGATGTGAGAAATCCCTAAACTAGATTATGAGCAAGCCTTCGGCGGCTAAACACCCGCTTGACCGGTCACGACTTCCAAGATAGGTTTTGGGTCATGACAGAATAAGAGAACAAACACAACACAGACCCATGTCCCACAACGTAGAAAACACCACTAAACCAAATTTTGGTCAAGTTCCTCTTTCCTCTAGCTAACACCAAATTTTGAAGGAAAGAAGTACATAAAAAAATAATAATAAAAAGCAAACCGTCAAACTTGACAAGGATCCTTGCTCATTTTTTAACCACCTCAAGTCGGCCTCTCTTTAGGATGAAACTTGCTTGGCATTAGTGGCCGTCTGAATTGAATAAAATACAGTGTCCAACAGCATTTGCAATTTACTAAATTTGAAGCAGCTAAATGTGAAAAAATGCTGTGAATAAGTAAAAGAAAATATACGCGAAATGAAAAAGCCGAAAAACTAAACAAATCTTCGCTATATAAGCTGCCTCATCGGCTATTCTAGAAGCTAACCACCAACAGCTTTCCTCTCCTACATTGTTGTCACATGTTTGTTTGCTATATAAGCTGCCTCATCTTTGCTATGTAGGCCTGATATTTGGCATAGTTTTTAGGGGTTGCTTCAATTATTTTCCTCCCTTCTATATGCTGTTGAGTATACCATTGGCTGTATCACAGCTTGGTCCTTTCCCTCTGTTCCATAAACCACCTAACAAAAGGACTACACTCAGTTCCACACTGTTTAGAGAGTGTAGAAACTTTATGTCCATCTCAAAACTAATTGGCAATAAGTGGAGAAGTCACAAATGTTATAAATTAAGTGATCACCCATTTCACTCCCAAGTAATGTGGAACTCTATTTCCTTAACATCCCCTCTCACATGTAGCCGCGTTTGAGGTCTATCACGCGTGGCCACTTTTGGGTTCTATCATCGTACAGCCTTTTTGCCAGTCTGTCATCGTGGGTGTGAATTGTGAATTTTATAAAATGTGGAGTAGAACGGGCCTGCTCTGATACCATGTAAAAACTTTATATCCATCTCAAAACTAATGGGCAATGAGTGGAGAGGTCCCAAATGTTATAAAGTAATCATCCATTCCACTCCCAAGCAATGTAGAACTCTATTTCCTTAACAGAGAGTGTAACAGATGCTTAACGGTAATGGTTTGAGCACACTGAGGAATCCATTATCTACTTACAGTACAAAACTAATAAGAGTTAAGACATGATCATCATAGCAAGCCGTAGCGTTAGTAAAGTACATTTATTCAGGAAAGTCGCAAACTGAGAAAAGATAAAGAAGCAAAATGGGAAACTACAGCATACTATACTGCGATAAATCTATAACAAACAGTAGAAGCAATTGAAGCATAACAAAGCTATTGCGTCAAGAAGTGTCTTCAACACCAACTATACCTCAGAAACCTAGGACAAGAAAAAAGTAATAATTAGATCACACACATGTTGGACAGAATATGATGCAAAGCGTAAAAGTGAACACATAGTTAAAAAGCTATAGGACATTTGAATTTAGTTTTCTGGGGACTTATATCAAATAAGAGACTCATTATGCAAGGCAAATGAATAAACGAAGAAAGAGTTGAATGAATGACTGAAAAAGGATTCATTTCATTTATAACATCAAATGTCAGCTGTCTTGACCAAAGTTCGTCTCCTTGTGCTGTAGCTAATGCTAGCATAGATTTTTGTTAAGTGTAATGCTAGCATAAATAACACCTCTTTTCGAAGATAAATCTTAAACTGTGACACCCATGTTAACTGGACTAGTGAAGAATGATGTTTTCAGAGCAAAATGTAGGATTATTCTTAAGTGAGTAAGAAAATGTGGCCCTACCTACTCATGATCACACTGCAATTCTAGATCTTCTACCTCCGATCCGCCTACTCAATTTTTAAGAAGAATGTTCTTTGTCTTATGCAAACCAGTGAGAACCTCATTGATGTCTGGCCGATTTGTTGCTTGTTTTTGTGAACAGGCGACTCCAACTTGAAGTAGTGAAATCAAGCACTCGTGAATTTTGTGACTACTAAGGGAGCTCTGATTCCAAGCACTGATGATACTTGCGCTTGCCTCCCCCATTTGTCCTTGAGGAATCAATGTTTGGTCAAAAATGCTCTCCACTGGTTCCGGCAGGGCTATCTTAGCAAAGTTGTGGAGAGTCAGACTACCGGTAAACATGCTATCAGTAGGTCTCTTCCCAGTAACCATCTCCAACAAAAGGATGCCATAGCTATACACATCTCCGGACGTTGATTCCTCATTTCCCATGCCATACTCTACACTATGTTAATTAACTAGTAAATAAACTTATGACGATGCATCCTTGGTCAAAAATATATCAGAGCATAGTAATGTGCCTTGTGAATAAATGTGTCATAAGACTCGTAACATTAGCTAGCTTCTTGTGGTTATATAATTCGAAAGGGTAACTAGAAACCGTATTAAGGAATTGTTAATGATTTATGTCGAATAAATGTCGATGGTTCTTAATGCGCATAACAAGTTGAAGCTACGGTTCATGAATTTTACTTCAACTGATTGATATACACAATAAAGGCATTGAAAACCGTCTATTTTCGTAATTATAGTGGGAATAGCATAACTAACTAAGCAATCTATTTCCCACATTGCTTGGCAGCCATCAGAATTGCTTGGTAGCATAAATGGATTAAAACTTTATATTTAGGGTATTGATGACAATATATACCGACTTGATAACAAGCAATGACCATTGCTAAAAAAAAATTCATTTTCTTCCATTCTCTCGAACTCTTGCCATGACTACAGCAAAAGGAGACAAACAAAGCTCCTTATTGCAATGCTAAAACTAAGATGGCTATATGTTGGTACATCTTGCCATGCGGGATTGCATTTACTGAGTAGCACTTTGTGCCAAGTATAGTGCTTCATTTTTGTTTGAAGTGACATATTGGAAATTCCCCTTGATTCTCAGCTGAGAGTCAAATGATATGGGTTGTTGGAATTCACCCATGTGGGTGATGTGGATGGCTGGCCACAGTCAAGAACCTGATAAACTTTGGCAGCCATTGTGGACGTTTGCCTTCTCACGCATGGGAAGAGCATTGAATGCTCTTGGAGTGTCCCCCTGGTTTATCCCTATATATACATGTTGTATTTGAGAGGTTGAGGTGTGGGTTGAGCTTATGAGAGTCTAAGACGGTGAGGTCCTGAGAGGGGGAGCCGGTTGTGGCACTCTCCAGGGAAGTTTTTTCAAATTTTGTATATATTGTGAGTATATATATAGAATGGAGTTCTTTCTCTAAAATCAATATGTAAGTTGTGCGCGTGGTGACCCCCTGGGACACAACAATGGTAACGAAAAAATAATGAGCTTTATTAAAGTGATTGACGAACCACATTAAAACTAGGTGCCTAGCTACCAGACTAAATAGTGTCGGCAGTGGTTTTGTATATGAAAAATGAAAAGTCCTAAGAGGTATAATGACCCGGAGGAGTATAGCCAAGATATCCTCTCATGCCAATGGAACTTGATTGATTTGCAGAAGACTTATGGGTGGCTTTGAGAAGGAACCTTGCTAAACAAAAATCAGCTACCCATGCAGTCATTTCATTGTCCAAGAGAACATTGCTCGGCTTCAGATCACAGTGAACTATTGGTTCCCAGCAGTGATGGTGAAGATAATCAAGAGCCGAAGCAACATCGATTGCAATATGAAGCCTCTGTAGCAGGTTTAAACTTCGTAGCTCCTCGTGGACACCGTCGCCATTCCCATTTGGATGCAACCACTCGTGTAGGCTCCCATTGGCCATGAACTCATAAACCAAAGCTTTAAAATCGTTACCTTGATAGTCGATACTCGAGCATGCTGTAACAATTTTTACAAGATTTCGATGTTTGATGCTCTTCATGGCTTTACACTCGGCTATGAAACTCTTCGAGGCACCATAGAATTGAAGGTTTAGAACCTTCACTGCAACAACTTTTCCACTTTGATCGAGAATTCCTTTATAAACTGAACCAAAACCACCCACTCCAATTAAGTTGAATAGAGAGAACCCATCAGTAGCTCTAAGTAGACTTTGGTAGGACAATTGCATAAATGAGCGCGGAAATGAGTTTCCTAAAATCCGGAAGGAGGATAATTTTGTTGTCTTTCTAGACCAACAAAGATAAAGAACACCCAATGTCAAAAGTAGTCCTAGAAGCCCAAATGATATCAAAGGGAAGAATGGCTTTAACTCTGCCATACCCATGTGGTGACTGAACATCCAGTTCTTAAAAAAACTCACCTTGAACCATATTCAGGACACCAAAGTCCAATATATATTACTTTATAATCCCCCAAGAGACGGGTTAAAAAAAGAAAACTGACTTTGGGGGGTAAAGAGCCTTCCAAATCATTTCCATGTTGTGCTCTACACTTTCTGTTTCTGCTTTTTGTTTTTCAGATATTCAGACTGTCCTTCACAATTGCCGTGTAAAACGAAAAAGTGAGTCCATTCCAATGTCTTTCTGAGTTTCTCCCTATTTCCCACCTAACGCATTCCCAATTGAGAGCAATTTTGTTCACCTTTGCGAAAGTACGTTCATTATGTGTTTTACTACAATAATCAGCAGAACCGTTTTTGTTTTCTAAATTAATTTATTCGGAGACTAGGCCGAAATCTATCTTGATAGGAGATTGGTAAGCGTTTGATCTAAAAGTTTAATTTTTTGGTCAAGAATTTAAAAATAAATAAATAAAATACTAGATGAAACACTTATCGATATCCATACTTCCCCTTATTGGTAATTGCTAAGCGAATATGTGTAGTCTTAATCTGTGGGATTTGGTTGATGAGAATTATAGTTTTCATAAAGAAATAGGTTAATTCCAGTCTTGTATATATGAATAGGTTATTATGAATGATTTTATTGCGACTTAATGTATTAGCTAGGATTTGCATCTCGAGTCTGAAAACTTCCATGACTACTGACTACTATAGAGATATTGTACGTGATTTGCAATTTCGAAAATGAAATTTGAGCTTTACTATTGATAGAATTAGAAACTGCATGCTATGTTTGAATAAGTGATTAGTCTCATGTTATGTATTTACGTCTATATATCATACGTAATTCTGACATGAAATGTTTTTGACCGTTTCAGAAAACCGCAAGTGAACATGCCCTATCCATGTATGTTGTGTGGTTTATTTTTTGGTGATGTTTTGATTCGAATAATGTATTTCAGATTTGGTATTGTAATGTACTTTACGATGTTTTCATACACCAACTGTATTTGATTTGTTTATGTCAGTAGTAGCGGGCCACAGTGATGTGTAACGCTGATGGGTGAATTCAATGTGCACGTTTTTTTTTTTTACATTCAGCTCTCTCTCTCTCTCTATATATATATATTGTTTTTATTTCACGCTTCTGCTATTTTATTAATGATGATCAATACTCTATTTTTTAATCTTGGAAAGATTCCACAAACGTGAGTTAGAAGAGGCTTATGGTATAAATAACGAGTCCGGCTCGTCTCCAATCCATATGGAATTGGAGGATCCTCCAATTCTAATTCAATGGTCAGGATTATCCTAGCATCTCCAGTCCCAAAACTCATAGGCCTCGTTTCATTCGCGGATTAACTGCCTAGGATAGGACTAAATATACCTAATCTTGAGTTATCCCATGTTTGGTTCCCGAAATGACTGTCGGGATTATTAATCCCAGGATTAATTTTATCCCTATACGGGGGTACTAATAATCCTAGGGGGGGAGGTGGGATTATATAGGATTAACAAATAAGGAATTGTTTTCAAAAATATTTCGATGATATTGAGATTGATTTCAAATGGTATTCTACAAGCAACTAATTAGTTCCCAAATATTCCTCAATTATCGCATCTCAGGCATCAATTTATCAAAATCCACCCATTAGTAAAATTTCATATCGTAACTTTAACAACAGGTGCATGTTCAAAACCTATCAGATTCATAGAGTTAGTCAAATATTTCTCAATTACATAATGCGTATTCTCTCCCTGTTAAACTTGCCTTTGAATTTTTTTTTTTTATATAGTTCGTGAGGATTTTCTTCAACCGACATCATATAGCGCATGAGGATTTTTTTACTAATATTATATCAATAATTTTTTTCTTTTAGTATAGTTTTTTCGCTGATATTATCTTATTATGTAGCCTATGAGATTTTTTTTATACCGATACTAGTGTATTTTCATGTGTATTTTGCACTGTGTCGTGTGCTCATTGATATAGTTGTTCTTGTATATAAGAAAGTTGACATTAAGATTCAGTTATGAAAATTAGAAAGAAATCGTAAGAGTAAGTAATTGAACGTAAGATAATTTTTACAGAAAAAAATATTTTAGAAGAAATGCAAAAGGTATTCTTTGATTAACTCTATGAATCTGATACAGTAGTTCTTTAAACATGCACCTATTATTAAAGTTATGATATGAAAGTTTATTAATGTTTGGAATTTGATAAATTGGTACATGAGATAATTGGGGAGTAATTGGGTACCCGTAGAATGCCATATGAGTTCTGGGGCTGGAGATGCTAGGATAATCCTGACCATTGAATTGAAATTGGAGGATCCTCCAATTCATAAAGAATTGGAGAGGAGCCGGACTAAAATAAGAATTGAAGGCATTGAATGAAAGTGGCTAAAGAATACGGGAAATTAACAAAAACGCTTTTCCGTTTTTTTTTGGCTATTCATTAAACTTAATCTACTTTATCCTGAGGGACTTGGAGAGAGAGATGAGTGTTTACAGGAATTCATATAACAGTAGAGATTAAAATAGACACACCATAGAGGTTTTACATTACATAATCGCTAGCCACAACTAGTTTCGGTTGGACTTTAGTGTGTATTTGTAAAACATGGTATTTTTCTCTAGTCCCACATTGGAAAGTTACAAAACTTATATCTACTTTAAATGGATTTGCATTTTAGTGAGTTTGTGAATGAGGACTTAAAGAGAGGCCTCGCGCGCTCAGGAAAATGGGTGGCAATTTGAAAAAGCCCACGTTTTGCTAAATACATGGCAACAAATGATATTTGCCGAGAAGCTTCTAGAGCATAGCTCATGTGCACGGAGCACCACTAAATCACCACCCATTTTGACCAGAGTCTTGCCCATTTCTTACTCCAGTGGGCCCATTCATTTGTGTTCTTTTTTTTTTCTTTTCTCTTTTCTTTTTTTGGTTTGTTTTTTTCTTTTATTTTACACATTGGGGCAAGCCCAACATTTTCCAGACACACTCTCTCTCTAACTTTACTCTCCTCCCCTCCCCATCTGCAACTCCCATTTCTCTCTCTCTCTCTCTCTCTCTCTCTCTCTCTCCCTCTCCACCACCAGAGGCGACGCCACCAACGCCGGAACACCATCAACGTCGCTGGATCACCAATGTCTCTTTCTCTCACCCACTGACATCCACCCCCACAGATCTCTCTCTCAATCTCACATGATCTTTCACCGTCTCTCGGATTGCGACAGATTCCGGACTCAGACTATATTCTCTCCAACCGATTCGTTCTTCTCATATGAGTTTTTCCAACTCTAAAATTCTGATAATGTTTTTTTTCCCTTCCTGGAAACGTTTTTTTTTCCCTCTTCCGGAAACGCTTTTCCCCCGAACCGGCTAAACCGGCCGAAAAAATCCGTTATAGACCGATACGTACCAGAAACCGGCTGGTGCACTTGTGATTTCCAGTCTCCACGTTATTGCTGCCTATATCTGAATTGGAGCCCTCAAATCTCGGTACAAACTGGCCGATACAGTTTGTACCGGCCGATATTTAAAACTATGGTAGTGGCCTTGGTTAATTATTTATTTTGTTCTAAAATTATCTAATGCACTACAAAGTCCCAGAGGGGGGGTGAATGGGACGACCGATTTAAAATTATAGCAACTAACAACTCAAACAACTATCCAATCCCCATGCCACACAATTCAATTCAACAATATAAGTAAAGAGCGATAAAACTAAAGAACACAAACACCGAGATATACGTGGAAACTACTTAGGGTCAAAAACACTCTAAGCATAAAATCACGGCCTAATCTACTCAAATTTCCATAAATCAAAAGGTTAGGCAAAATACAACAAGTTAGGAATTACCAACTTTTACCCCAAGTTACACCTAACTCCACTTCTTGCCTAGCACCCCGTGCCCCTTCTTGATTCCATGGACTCCTCGAGCAACACCATCTCGATCTCCGCTCTAGAACAGCTCCGGTATCATCCGGCCATGTAGATTCGTAGGCATGAAAGTATGGATTTTGTAAAGTGAAGATTTTTATGCAAAAGAATCAATCTAGAGAGAATACATGGATCATCAAAGCATTTCTCTAGATTGAACAAAGATGATTGAATGCTAGATTCAACTCATCCAAAATGCAAATGAAGGGACAAGAGAAAAGAAGATAATGCTTTCTCTCTCTAAAGTGGGCTATTATCTCTCTTCTAGCCCTAGAAAAATGAAAAACAAGCTTATATATGGTCAAGCAAGAAAAATCCTGGAGAGCCCTCTAAAGGCGCTCTTAGCACGCGTACAAGGGCCTTACTTGGCTAAGGCACTACTAAGGCTCTCTTAACACGTGTGCAAGGGCCTTAGTCTGGTAAGGCGCTGCTAAGGCGCTGCTAAGGCGCAAGCATTTAAAAAGGCCTTAGGCAAAATTTCCCTTCAAATAAAACAAGGCCAATAATATAAGGTTAGTGCATAAATGATATTTCATAAAAGATTAAGACACCGAATAGCTTTAATGATGCATGGAATAATATTAAGCTAAATGCACATGAGATGCATATACCTTTCCAAGCAAAATGCACGGCACGGCCTTCGTGATCAACTCTTGAACCAACGGGCAGAGAATCTAATCTAGACAATATAAAATCACCTCCCAAACCCAAAATGGAAAAGAATAACTACAGATTCCAACGGTTTGTCGCATCCAGAAATCGCCAATTACATTAACATGTTCTTCTTTTTCTGTTTCTTTTGCATGTGGCTGTTATGTCAACAATGAGTAAATGCCACAATCACTCTCTCTCTAGAGCTTTTCGCCGACTAGGGTTTTGCATGGGGGTGGGGGTCGCCGCCACCTCCCCCTCCTCCTTCCCTCCTCTCCTTGCGTAAATATGCCTATTTACACCCCCGAACTTAGACTTGTTATGTCCGTTTAGTGCGCTACTTGGAGTTTGATACTTGTTAATTATGTTTCAGGACTCTTTGAACCATTGGTTAACATTTGGAGCTAAAAGTACAAAATCATATTTAACGCAAAGCCGATCCCGATCCAATTGATCCAGAGACGACCAAATTATATTGGATAACGAGAAGTACCCAATCAAATTCCTAGCTACCTTATGGAAATTTGAAGCATAAAGTTGGATAGCTTCTGCACGTGATTTGTGGCCGGGAAATTGGGCCATATATTTGCCATGATTTGTAACAAAATAGGAGAGTTTGGAAAAGGTGGGGCATTATTTATAATTTCGGGAAAAATACAATACTGGAAGCAGCAACTATATATGGGAGAAAAGGGGTTTTGTTTAGGGGATCTTTCACACGCAAAAACAACAGAGAACGGTGGCTGCGATCTCATCTTTTTCCACGCAGAAACCGAAAACGGGGGCTGCCTTTTCCTTATTTTCTCCCACGACAGAAACAGAACGGGGCTGCCGAACAGAGAGCATGACAATTCAACGTGGCCACGGTGCTCACGGCTGAAACAGTAAAGGACGAAAGGCTTCGGGGTTTAATCTTTTACTGTTATGTCAATGGAGTCTTATACTTGCATGATTATTTGTTCTGACTCTATGAGCAGCTAAATCCCTTGGCTAGGGTGATGAGGAGGTCTCTCCAAGTAGCGTAACTGTTGATTTTTAGGGTTTTATATTCGACTTGATTGTATGACCTGGTCAATTCATAACTTTTTATGAGATTTTATATTTTTCCTAATATTCGAATGTGTTTGTATCCATGGTTTCAAGCACTGTCATGCAATGATTTTTGAATGTTTCGAGATAGGCTTTGAGATAGATTATACGACATGAGACGGATCGTGCCGTGGTTAAATCCAATGAGACGATCCGTGCCGTGTTGAGATAACCTATACAGAGTACGAATCTTGATTATATTTTTTGGGGATTATTGATAGGAATTGCTACCCTATGGTGATCTGGTTGAATGTTGAATGTGAACCCTAGGTTTCGAAACAATTGCGTTATAAGGGGAGACTGAATCTGAAACCCTAGTCCCTTCTCTCATCAGTTTACAACTCATTTAATTTGCTTTCTAGTTCAATTTTAGTTTAATCAAATCCAAATCCAAATCCAATTTCCTTTTAGTTTCATAATTAAATTAGAAATTAATTGAAAGTACCGCAACTCAGCTTTTTACTCCCTGTGGACGATCCTGGACTTAACCACTGTTCTTCGGAATATTAGTTAATTCCTTGTTTTATAAATTATATTTTTGGTATGAAAACGACAGACCATGAATCCTAGTAATAGGCTGACTACCTTGCATTAAATTTTACTCGGGCAAGACATGACAACTGTGAAATGTTTATTACTAAATTTTAAAATGGTATAAAATTGAGTACGTATACGGTGACTGTCTACCCTTTAAAAATTTCGATGTCCTCTTGGTTTTGTGTGCTTTTGTATCTAATCATGGCAGATTAATTTTAAATTGCGAGGTTGGGTGTGTTCAACTTTGAATGTATGAAGTGAGTGATGTCATCTTCCCTCAGATCTGGAATGTTAGAGTACACTGATAAATCCTAAACTCGGGGTTATGGTAGTTGGAAACTTGACCAGTTCACTTTTCCTGCCCAGAATCTAACTGGCAGACAATTGCTTCATTGAGGTCTCATTGTTGCACGTGATTGCTCTTATTAGTTGGGACATTGTCCTGCTATATGTATACTAAATGGGAAATCCAGTCAGTTTGTTATTTTTTGCTTTTTGTGGTGATTGTTTAATGCTCTTACTGCTTGGATTTGAGATATATTCGGACATGGGCTTACCGTCTTTGTTTCTTGGTGGACATGGGCTTACCTTCTTTGTGTCTTGGTTATCAGGTAGTTAGCTGCTCAAAAAGGACACAAGCTACAGTCATTGAGACACCCAATAAAAAGTTTGTGCCAAAGATTCGTCCAGGTAGCGACACAGCCATCGGACCACACAGATGCAATGAAGACAAGCACATTTTAGTCGATGATCTATCTGCCCACTTGGGATCTATTAATAGCTGTCCTATGCCAAGTGCCCTCTATGCTGTTTTTGATGGTCATGGAGGCTCTAACGCAGCAGATTGTCTTAATAACAATGTCATGAGAATTTTATTTGAAGATGCTGATTTTCCGCTGACATCCGATATTGATGATGCTTTCTTGAACGAGGTGGAGGAGTCTCACTGCAAAGCATTTTTGCTTGCTGACCGTGAGTTGGCTGATGATTGCAGTGCTTCAACTGTTTGTGGAACCACAGCACTGACTGCCCTAGTACTTGGCAGGCATCTGCTAGTAGCAAATGGTGGCAACTGTTGTGCTGTTCTCTGTAGAAATGGAGATGCAGTGCAGATATCTCAAGATCACAGGCCTACTTATTTACCGGAACGGAGGAGGGTGGAGGAGTTTGGTGGTATCATCGAGTTTGGGTGCCTAAACGGTGAACTTGCTGTGACACGTGCCCTTGGAGACTGGAATATGAAGTGATCTTCTGGGTCTGTGTCACCTCTCAATGCAGAACCCGATGTTCATCAAATTCTGTTAACTGAGGAGTTTTTGATCATGGCTTCTGATGGGATCTGGGATGTGATGCAAAATCAGGAAGCAGTCGACATTGTATGCCGTGAGCTAAGTCAAGACCACGACCCACGACAGTGTGCTGAAAAACTTGTTGATCATCCATCAGTCCTTAAAAGCAAAGATAACCTCACCGCCATCGTTGTGTGCTTCACTTAGGCCCTGTTTCGCTATGGTTCTTATTTTTAAGTACTTATTTCCCTCTTGACACAACATGTCATTTTCTAACAATACATCAACTTTAATTCAAAACTTACTTGAAAAATAAGCACTTATTTTGAAAATTAAGTTAGGACTTGAACCCAACATTGAAACAAGTAAATCTTGGCACTCCATTCCATATGTTTTCGAATGCCATCAAACTTTTTGGTGCTAAAAATGAATACCCATTTTCTTGATTTTGCATCAAACTCTGTTTCAAATAATTGACATTGTTGAAATCTGGTAACATATCCAAATCATGAATTCCTAATACATGATCAACTTGGTTTAGGATCCATACTATGATTCAGAACAGTACAGGAAAGATGGGGGAGATGGTACTGGGCATTGGGTTTATGAGAAGGTAAAATTTTATTTTTGCACTTCATGCTTCGATTGTTTTTTACACAAGGATACGACATGAAAATTAAATGGGCCGAACACAGGTTGGACTCACATAACTCGATGAGAATTTGGGTAACCATTTTGTTCTTTGTGTTGACCCATTAACACAAAATTACATGCTCAAACACGTCGCAACACCGCACCATGCTCGATGCAGAATACCAACTATATACTGTGGTTTGGCTATTGTCTTTTTGTGGGTTTTATTTTTTATGTGATTATGATGATGGAGAATGCAGACAAATTCCAAATTCAAAGATTATTGGTGCGATGCAGATTTTGATCATGCAGTTGTTGGTGCTGAAGGTGCATCAGGAGGAATAATTACCATCTGGAACAAAGATTTTTTAAATGTTGAGGAGGTAATCACTTCAAAAAACTTCATCTGCATCAGAGATTATCAAAGAGGTTTGGGAAGCTAGAAATTGGAATGGATTGGCAGGTACAAGGATTATGCAGAAACTCAGAGTTGTCAAAGCAAAACTTGAAGTCTGGAATTCCTCAGATTTTGGAAATATCGTGGTTAAAATGGATGAGGTAAAGAATAAACTTCACCAGTTCGATATGCTAGCCGAAGGGAGATCTCTGAATTTGGAGGAAAAGGAAGCCAGAGAGAAATGCAGCTTGATTGACCTTGCATTCTGCTCCAAGATTGCTGGTGGATTCATCCTTTGGTTATAGCTATAGAGGATGGGGATCTCTTTCCTTTGATATTGCTATAATCCTTGCCAGATCTTTCCTACTATCAACATGACTGGAGATGGTTTGAAGACTGTTTTTGTTCTCATTTAAGCAGTATTTCCTTTCTATTTGAGTTTCAGTGACCTCATTCTCACTTCCTGCTCCTATATGGCTGGTGGCCTCATTCTTTGTTTTACAGCTATAGATGATGGGGATGCTTTTTCCTGAAGTCTGCTATGTTCACAGCCAAGTTTCGCAAAGATTCAGTTGGACATTGTTTTATAGCATCATGATCTATTTCTTGCAGTAGATGATGGGAACTGCCATTACTACCCGATTCTCATCAGAGTGCCAATGATTTGCTTGTCCATGAAAGTGATGTCTATCAAGAGGATTGCTATTTCTCACTGTCAAGTTTTACCAAGTCAAAGAAGTTTTTGAAGACAGTCATGAGGTTTTCTGTTCCATTACTTTGAACCTCCAATGTCATTGAGGTTTGACCCAGGTCCTCTGAGCTCACTTGTTCTCACCGGAAGCGGGTTCAATGAAGAAGAATCTGCTCCTTTTTGCCTGTTGGGAATATGTGCTATGATATATCAAGAAGCTGCTTGGGCTCATGCCATCAAATTTGAGTTTTCACTCGGTTTCTGCTTTGTGCTTCTGATGTGCCTGTTTCCTTTTTGGCACTTCACAAAAAATTGTCAAATATCTCACAATCTATAATTTTTTTACAATTTTGAAAACTTTGTTTAAAAGGATTAATTGAGGTCTATCAAACAAGATTCATATTGCATATATAAAGTATTGTACATCAAGAGATATAGGCAATTTTTTGAGACGTCCAAAAAAGAAAATAAGCACAACAAAATGGGACGGAGGGAGTACTATTATTTAGATTGTTTAGGCCTTGTCCTTTTTGAGTTGACTTCTCGCCTTCTTTTCCCCTCCCCTAGTAGCGGGTGGCATATGATTGGCTTAGGTGTAAACATAGTTGGGATGCAGGTTTTTGATTGTGATGTCGGTTTTTCCGTTTCCTTTTAATCTTTGTAACTTTGGTTCTGAGATTAATAAAATTCTTCTTTTGTTGATAAAAAAATATATATATGAAGTGTTGATTTTTGTTACAAGTTAAACAGGGTCCTATGTATAACATTGCTACGTGTGTAAATTTTATCTACACCCTGGAAGGATTTTCAATCGAAGAGGTTAGCGGCGTCCACCCAAGCACGATACAGTTCCAAGTAGTTTGGGTTAATATCAAGGTATATGACACGTTTAAGTTGGTAAGTGTTTTGATCCCAAACCCTAAATGACACGAACTAAAAAAAATGACACAACTCAAACACGACACGATAAGACGCATACAAGATGCCTATCCCTAATTAATGTTTCACGGTGAAGTTATGAAATTAGTGAAACTCTACAACAATAATTATGTTGTAGCAAGAAGATATGGAAGAATCTGCCAAAGCAGAGCTTTGGCGTGAGGAGCTGATTGAAGAGAGAGAACAGAAGGTTGGAGGGCTGAGAGAATTGGAAGAGGCTGGGAAGAAGGCAAAAATTGTTAAATGGTTGATCTCTGCATTTGTTTCAATTGTACTCAATTGATAAAGATGTACTCCACTGTATATACCTTGTAGTTATAGGTGGAAATGGTTTGAGACAAAATGGTTATCTTAATCCGGCCTCTTGTTGATTGATTTATCATAAGGTCAAGTTTAATTAATTGGCCAATTAGATGGATTATGTAAGCTCCGAAAAACTGAGACTTCCATGTATCTCTTTTATCGAGTTATAGTTCATTTTACGTATTGATGAGTCGATTTCTGGTGCATTTGGTCTCTCTAACTTGCAAAGAAAAACTTGACCTCGGTGTAGCGTCTACCAACACTCCTCCGACGCCTAAGTCATATTGTTTGTGGAAAGAGGTGTGTATCACACTGATTTACCCGAATAGCCTAAGCTTTCCTAAGATCCTTCGGAATGTTGGGGGGAATTGGAGCATTTAGGAGTTATTCTAGAGGAGATTATGATTTCTAAGGAGACTTCTTTCATGCATAGAAATCTTTTGGGATGTCTATTCTGAAGCTCAAAGTTATCTGGTGTAACGGGATACTTTTAGTCTGAGCGGATTTTTGTTCCGACAACGGCTTTTGGTTGGTGGTCGATTTTATACCTATCACATATTCTTTTAGAGAGTTTGTTTAGAGACGTAACTATTTCGTTGAGCATGATGAGGTGCATAACACCTTCATACTTTGCTCCGAAAATTAAGATAATGTCGGTTTACATGCACCTCAAACTAATTCTACAATTCATCTCTTTATGTGTTTTATTTATTTATTTATTATAATGGAGCAGACTTCTTAGTTGCAGGTCGAGAATACTACGCCAACCTGTAGGGATATGTGAGGGAAGTTTTTAACTCTTGGTTATGTGAGGTAGCTAAAAATAGCAAAACACTAGTTACTACTTCATCCATTAGTGCACCAACGTACTTATCTTACACATGGGTATTGTAAAAGCTCGTACGGAAGGGATAATTTGCTGAAACTTCTTTCTAAAGACAGAAAAAGTCACCAATATCATATCACAGTATCACTACAAGAAAAGTTCTCTCTCTCTCTCCTCCACCTAATAGTACATTTGGACCAGGGCTGCAGACATGAGCTCTATATCGCATGTAATTATTCGGTGATCTTGAGGCACCGCCACGTGTTGTCCTAACACTTTTGCCTATTGCACATTTGTTTTATTTTTGGAAAGTCTATCCATTTAGAATTGGGCCGATAGAAATATGCGATGAATAATGGTCTGGGCACTGCATGATAGTGTCCCAAGACCATCAAATAACTTTTCTTGCATTCTTTCCTCAACTGGCAGGAGACTTTTTGTGTCTTTTCCGTCAGTATTACATAGTTTTTTATTTTCGGTTATTATTTTTAACTTTTTGATCCTTTTTATTGAGACAAATGATGTGATATAAAAATTAATCTAAATAATAAGAATAAAAAGAAACAATAAAAAAACTACAAAAAAAGAAAGTCTCTAAAAAAGTTTTGGCAGAAAAGGATCTAATCTATCAATGATGGGATGGGTCCGGCTCCTCCCTTGCAATGGTTTGTTTGGACTGGATGAGATAGTCCAAATCGAAACTGTCCATTTATATATTCAATAGCTTGAATTTTTTCATACACTATTACCGATAAAAAT
>BPLS01026579.1:0-12571 GCA_019656275.1 Rhododendron kiyosumense
TTCATTGAAGTTGTTAATGAAGTATTATTGTTAAAGCTATGTAATGTAAAGTTATGATGGTTATTAATTTTGTAGCGCTTAAGTGTTCGATTGTTAAATTGCCTATTAAAATAACAAAATTAGTATCACATAATTGAAAAGAAGTTAACATTATAATGAGAATATATGAAATAAATTTGAGAAACTTAACTATATTTAACAAGTGATAATTAGAAATTTTATTTTGAATGCTGTACGAATTTATTAAGACTGAAAAAATGCAATATGAAATAAAGGCTGAAAAAAGTTATATGGATTGAGGATGGTTGAAAAAGCTGAATCATATGAGGCTCAAAAAGGCATTTAATGAATGCTGAATGGTTTTACTGATCGAAAGAGGTAGCGCTAGTTGAGATGACGCTACTTGATTGAGTAGTGCTTGTTCAAATAGCGCTAGTCCAGTCCACCGTGGCACCAGGACAGCACCACATGGCATATAGTGCCAATTGGAGTAGCGCTAGTTGGGCAGCGGCACTTGAAGTGGCGCTACCGACTAGTTCTAAAGATAGTTTGAAAATCAGAGAACTTCAACCAATTATTTAAAAAAAGGATTACTTTCATGAAAAACTCCCCTGGCGTCGAAAGATAGACAAAGTGAGAGTGAGTTGTTTGGACAAATAAGCCAATTGGCTTTTTTTTTTTAATTCAAATTTTTTTTGCATTTGTTAAGTTGTCATTAATTTTTGGGAGATTATTGTATCGTCATGACGAGAGGAATTTAAAAAGTAAAAAATTATGATTGAAATCAATTTTTTTTTTGAAGAAAGACGAAAATTCAAAAAAAAAAATTGATTTCGATTATAATTTTTTACTTTTTAGATTTCTCTTGTCATGACGATGCAATAATCCCCCAAAAATTAACGATAAACTAGCAATTGCGAAAAAAAATTTAATAAGGACAAAAAAATAAGCCACTTGGCTTATTTGTCCAAACAACGTGCGGGTTGGTCACTTGGTTTATTTTTTGCTTTGAACTTCACTAGGCACTTCAACTTTGACAGATGGGGCTCATTCCGCTCACAAAAAATTGAACACATGAGACTCATTTTGGAGTCCCACGCAAATGATTGGAGCCGTTCAATTTGTTTAAAACATATTTTTAAAGGGTTCCCATAAAAATCATCTCATTCGGATATCAGTAAGTGCTTAATCGGTTCATTTAGTTGGTTCCTGTCAAATTCGACAGCATAAAGTTGAATGAGCTGATCAAACCCTTACTGATATCCGAATGAATTAATTTTTTGTGAGATCCCTTAAAAATATGTTTTAAACAAATTGAACGGCTTCGATTATTCGCATGGGGCTTCGATTACTATTATGTCAAATATTTTGTGAGCGGAACCGGCGGCCCCAAAGAGATAGGGGATATTCTAATCTTTGCGTAGAATTTAATACCATCATTTCTTCTCATTTTGATCTCTGTAAGAGCATCCCCAAACTTTATTTGAGTAAAAAAGAACCCAAAATCTACTTCCATTCCTTACCCAAACCTATACCAAATTTGGTTTTCACTCAAATTCTTCACCGAATTTGGTATTGACCCAAATCTTTCACCAAATTTTCAGAATCGTAGGGGTAGCAGGTGGTGGTCGGCATTGGTGGTGGTTGCGACGGTGGTCGTGGTGGTCGTGGGGTTGCTCATGGTCGTTTTGGGTTCTGGGCAACAAGACCGATCTAGGGTTCTAAGTATTTGAAGCCAGAGAGAGAGAGAGACCCGAGGTGCTCCGTACTCGGAGGCGACTGGATTGTGGTGGAGTGGCGGCGGTGATGGGTAGTGATGGTGGTGAATGGATGAGATTTGAGTAAAATATGAGTTCAGGAGTGGAGACTTCATACCAAATCAAGTTTTTACCATTTTTTACTTAAATTTGGGTAAAAAACTAAGTAAAGAGTGGATATACTCTAACAATATAAAAAATTAATACAAAAAAAATTGCTTTTCAGCAACAACAGCAAAAAAAGCCAATTTAACTATAACTTTTCTATAGGTGTACATACATCGCGTACATACACATTTTGTCTCTTGTCTCGAAACAATGATCTGCGCCACTCATTTTAGTTAAACTTGTTTACTAAGTGTCCTTGTAAATTATAAACTCAATCCAACATCAATAAAGTAATTTACAAAATATCCAACTTTGCTTCATAATTTAGGCTTCGATTATGAAGCAGAGTTGTATGTTTTGTGAAAATCTTTACTAATGTTGGATTGAGTTTTTTCACCCTAAAAACAATTATTTTGAACAAAATGAGCAGCGATTATTTTTTTGAAACCTGACACAGGTCCAAAACACGTATATACGCAATATGTGTACATATGCGTAGGTATACTTTTCGTGTACTTCCAAATTACAAAGTTGAATATGGTACACTGTACCAATGGGTCTATGGAGCTCACTCTGGATCTCATACACATTATTCGAGCTTTACATGAATTTTAACATAATTTTTTTAGTGATTTCAAAAAAATTAGCTTCATTGGATGACTGTAAGTACTTCGTTCAATCCTTTTGTTGAAAAGTGACTAGAATTCCTAATTGGAGTTGGTGTTGGGTTATTTGACTAGAATTCTATTCTAAGTCTATTTAGATTAATTTATTTAGTGTTTTCCTATAAATAGGGACCTTGGGGGTTCCTAGGGTTTGGCCTTTTTGGGTCCATTAAAGAGAGGCTCCTTTTGGGTATTACTATGGAGTTCTTCATTCCTTTTGTGTTAGGGCTTGATATTAGGGTTTTGTGGTCTCTTTGGGGTCTACCATGGGTTTGTAATCTCTTTCGGATTCCACCAGAGATTTGTCCCTGAATATCGTTTGGTGCTTCATTGAGAGTTACGAGTATATAGCCGACTCTTTGTATTATCTCTTCGTTTATAGTGAATTCTCTCGCTCTTTTCATCCGTGGATGTACCCATCTTGGGGAACCACGTAAATCCTTGAATCTCATTTATCGCTTGTTGATTTGTTATATTCTCAATTTTGTTTTCGGCATAACAAATTGGTATCAGAGCCATTTTTTAAACTGAGGCTTTCATTTTCTGCTGAGTATTATGCAATTGGTGATCATTTCAATGACAACTTATTTCGAAATTGCGAAGTTCGATGGGCAGAGCACTAGCTTCAGTTTATAGCGTATTAAGATGAAGGCTTTGCTTGTTCAGAAAGGATTACATAAGACTTTGTTGGAGAAATTCAAGAAGCCTGCAGATATGCAAGATAATGTGTTTGAGGATCTCAATGCAAAGGCGCTCAGTTTGATTCAGTTGTGTTTAGCCGATGATATGCTTTGCGAGGTTGGGGAGGAGGATACAGCTGCCAGTATTTGGTTAAAGTTGGAAAGCATCTATATGACGAAGTCTCTTACCAACCTGTTGTATTTGAAGCAGTGCCTTTATAAGTTTCGAATGAGAGAAGGTATGTTCGTAAAAGACCATCCAGATGAGTTAAATCGAGTTATTATGGATTTAAAAAATGTTGATGTTGTGATTGATGATGAAGATGAGGCCCCTTATTGTTTTGGGTTTTTTGCTTGCGTCTTATGAGCACTTTGTTACTACCCTACTTTATGGGAGGAATACGATTTCCATGAAGAATGTTAATCTAGTTTATATTCGAAAGAATTAAGGAAACATGTATCTGGTGAAAGTGATGTCTATGCTGATAGTTTGGTGGCGCAAGGAAGAACTTTTGAGAGGGATAATGGCAGTAGATGGGTTTCTAGCTCTCGTTCCACAAATCAGGAAGTAAAAGTTTTTTTTATTGTAGAAAATTCGGGCACATGGTGAGAAATTGTCCAAGGTTGAAAAATAGGGACAATTTTGAAGAGAAGGTTGTTGTTGGTATTGTTGAAGAGGATTTCGACGATTCACTAATGGTTCTTTCTGTGAGTGTCAGTGATGTCTGTTCAAATACTGAATGGATTCTGGACTCCGGATGTTCTTACCACATCTATCTGAATTAATAAAGATGATTTCAATACTAATGAATTGGTCAGCTATGGTACAATTTTTATGGGGAATAATACACCTTGTAGAATTGTTGGAATTGGAAAAGTTAAAGGCAGAATGCATGATGGCTTTGTAAAGAGGTTGTTTGGTGTTCTACATGTACCGGATTTGAAGAAGAAACTTATCTCTTTGGGTACTCTTGACTCTTCGGGTTGGAAGCATACCGCTCAAGGTGGAGTTTTAAGGATTTCGAAGGGTGCTTGTGTTCTGATGAAGGGTTGGAAATCGAATAACCTCTATATGCTTGATGGTAGTACGATTGTGGGTGCTATATCTTTGGATTCTTCATCGGTGAATTTGAGGTTGACTCGGTGTTGGGTTTTTAACTTCGGGGTGGAGTCGGTTATTAACTCCATGGGGATTTTGAGTAGATCTTCGAGTGCATCCTGGAGGGATGCATTGGTGGGAGGTGCCCGTTGGAAGATGGAAGCTCGATTTGGAGGCATGTTGTAGAGACCCGTATTTTCAAAAAAAAAAAAAAAAAAAAAAAACGTTTAAAGGTTTTATTAATGTTAGAATATCGAATAAATGTGAAATTTGTTGAATTTATTTGATTTGGGGTCAATGTGATAGAATTTGGAAGTTTAGGGTGCAATTGTAATTGATGTGTGTTATAGTATAAATTGGTGAGAGTGAGTGGTAGAGAATTATTTTTCTCCCACTCACGTCTCTCTCTCGGCCCTCTCTCCCTCCGCCCGACTCTCTCCCTCTCTCTCATTCTCTCTCTCGAAATCACGTCTCTAAACTCGAAACCCACGAAAATTACCCTTCACTCTACCTTCCGCAAGCGATCTTGAGCTTGTATTCCGTTTGGTTTAGCTCGGAGAGGAGTATTCAGTTGATTTAAGGTTTCCGGAGCTAGGGCTTGTTTAATCGAGCTTGGGTTTCGTTCTTCAACTTTGAGGTAGGGATTTCTCACTCCTATTATATGTTCATGTGTTGATTTGGTGTTTGAATCGTGTCTTAGATTGTTGGTTTCGTCGTTGGAATTGTTCTGGTGAAGGCTGAAAGTCGTGGACTGAAAACCCAGGTCCTACCGGTAGGAATTTTGGCCCTACCGGTAGAAACGCTGTCCAGTGGAGTCATTTTCGTGAAAATGTGGTCTCCTACCGGTAGGAAAAAGTGTCCTACCGGTAGGAAATGGAAAATCAGCATTTTGGGTAAAACTTCGGAAGGGCATAACTTTTTCATCCGAACTCCGTTTTGGGCAAATTTTATATCGAAATTCATGTGCCGGAAGTCTTCTTTCCAATGGTGGTGGTCTCATCTCCTAATTCTTAACCAATAAGATTTGGTAGCCAAAATAAGATAGATATGTTCGTAGATGTTGGAAAATCCTTTTCCTTAGAATCGTTTGGGCGAGACATGGATGTTCTTAGGTTCTCCTACGTACTTAATTGAGTGGTTTGACGACGCTAGTGGTATACTAGGCCTTGAGGTGGTCGTTGGGTTCTGTATGAGTCTTGTGACACCGAAACGAGGGTTTAGAGAACATAAGAAATATAGGTGGGCGAAGGTTGTATGTGTTGACATGTAATGTGAGAAACAAACACATAGAACACTCCTTTGAGTTAAGCAACGCTAGGCATGGGTATGTGAGAGACATTTTCCTTATGTTTGAATTGTGATACGTCATTTGCGTAAATTGTATGGTTTTATGAGTCGTAAGGTGAAACTATATGAGCCATTGCAAGAGAATACCCTCTGATATGTGAATGCTTATATGAAGAATGAATGGTGTGATTATTATGAGTTGAATGAAATCGGATTATTCCTATTACTATTACAGCTATTACCTCTTGTGAATAAGTCTTCGTTGTGAAACCATTATATGTGATTGAGATGAACGGTTGAATTGTGAGATGTATTGAAGGAATTGTGGTATGGTGATCTATACTATGTAATATGATTTAGTACCTTTAGTGAGGAAGGCATTTGAAAGGAGTAGCGGGGCTCCATAAACAGCCCGGACAGAGCACTTGCTTATGATGTGTGATGTGGGATTGCAACAGTGATGTATGTGAGTAAACGTAAGGGCTTGTTTGATGAATGTACGAGAGAAATGATTGGTTGTCGAAACAACACTATAGAGTCACGTATCAACAGGTTCTTTTCTTTGAACGGGTGACGTTATGACTAGAGTGAAGTCGAAGAGTGGATATAGTATTCGGAATAGGGTGTTGTGGTTAGCTTAGAGCCTTGGTGTGTAGTTATGGTACTTCATTTATGTCATTGACGTTGGGAAAACTACTAGTCGTGTTTTGTGGTTCCATTGAGATATCGTACCTCGCTTCTGTTATTCACTCTTGTTTTTGTTATTCATCCTACCAGTCATCCCATTTGCATATAATGGTTGTGTAGATTTCTCTACTGGGCTAGTGTAGCTCAACCAAATCTTTCTTTTCAGGTTCAGACATTGGGCAATAGACTGTATGCATTGTGTGCTTGGCAATGACAGACTTTTGGGAGCTGACGTCATTACTATTTTGTCATCTTGGTGTAGATTTCATTTTGTAAAAGATGATCTTATGATTAATTACTCTTGAGTTTTCTTTGGATTGAAATTGTAATTGTCTAAACTTAAGGATTTGTCTTGTAAATTAAACAGGTGGGAAACTCCTTTGGTTAACGTATCTGATATGCGAGGTTTCTTTTATTGAAATGTAATATTTAATTATGTTAAAAATCGAGGGCGTGACAACTTGGTATCAGAGCATAAGTTTAGAATACCTTGAGACCGTGGGGAGACTTTGAGTCTCATGGGTTCAAAAAAAAAAATTATTTCATTTTGACATGACTTGTGTGCTGCTGAGTGATTGATATGCATCCAACTATGTGGCATTGCATTTATATTTCCGTATATTAGCATAGAGTTATTAGACTGGATTGGTGGAGTTGGAGATTCGAAGTGTACCCTTTTGTTGATGATCTTTTCATTGTTTCTTTGTAGTGAGATGCCTCCGAGACTTGAGAATAGACGAGGTAGGATTGGGAATTCAAGAATGGGGGCTGAACAAAATCAGCTTGCTAGGGATATTGTAGCGGCACTTGCAGCAGCTAATCTTTTGTAACCACCTCCTAGGGATAACGCAGACAGTCGGGCCATGGTAGCCATGAGAGAGTTTAGCCGTCGAAATCCACCTCAGTTTGATGGGGAGAGTAGCGACCCCCTTGTGGCCGACCATTGGCTTTCACAAATTCGTAAGATCTTCAATGCACTTAAGATTACGGAGGATGACCTACGGGTGAGTATAGTAGCTTGTCAACTTACTGGTGAGGCGAACGAGTGGTGGGAATCCATTTTAGGAGCAAGGAGAGATGCTAGGAGGACGGCTAGATTTACAAATCAGGAAATTGAACCAGTTGAGGAGAGTTTGACTTGGGCTGAATTTGAGACACTTTTTGAAAATCAATATTTTCCGGAGTCGTACCGTGAACAGCTTAGAAACCAATTCGAGAGGTTAGATCAAGGTGACTTGACCGTTTCAGAATATGCTACAAGGTTCCAAACCTTGTCCCGTTTTGCGCCAGAGTTAGTCGCAACGGAGGATAGAAAGTGTAGGCGATTTGAGAAAGGGTTATGTCCGTCTATTAAGAAGTATGTGGTAGGTCAACGAATTGGAAGGTTTTCTGACATTGTCGAGTGTGCTAGAAGTATCGAGTATACAGAGGAGATACCGAAGGAAGTGAGAGTGCGGGAGTCGAGGCAACAAACCATTAGCAAGAGCATATCTAAAGAAACATCTAGGAGCTAAGGGAGGAAGAGACAAAGAGATCAATTTTGGTCCACCTCGGGCCAGCATAGTTCAGAACCAACTAATCTTTCCAAAACGTCAGGAGTTTCGTCAGGATCAACGATTGTGTGTTATCGGTGCCGTCAGTTAGGCCATCGTGCAGCAGACTGTCCTCAGGAGAGGGAATATCATGGTCAGAGACCACCTCGGGTTTGTTATCGGTGTCGTCATCCGGGGCACTTAGCGGTAGATTGTCTACGATCGACAAGTAGAGGGAGCGTGCAGAGGCCCAAGGAGTCAGGTCATACATCTCATATCGAAATGTGAGGTAGTGTGAACTTACATGTTTGTGTTGCGATTACTTATGCATATTTAAGAGGCTTGATTGTTGAATGACTGCTATAATGAAAGTTTGTAGTCCATACTAGTATCGATTAACATTGCAGAGTGACCTATGTGATTTAGTTTGATAGATACCTACATAGATGTGCTGACTAAAGTAGCTGAATGAGAATACTTGAGGTTGATAAAATGGATATAAGTAGTGTAAAATCTTACGAGATTGCAATAAACTTGATTACTGTTGAAATTTTGGGAACTATGAGTTGCGAAGTACAGGGTACTGTGTGAACTCGTGGTTATACTGGGTACTGTGTGAACTCGTGATTGTACTGGGTACTGTGTGGACTCGTGGTATATTGGGTACTATGTGAGCCTGCTGTCATATAGGGCACTCTGTGAGCCTGTGGTATATTGGGCACTGCGTGAGCCTGTTGTTGTATAGGGCACTGTGTGAGTCCGTAATGTATAGGGCACTATGTGAGCCCGTAATGTGCAAGGTATTGTGTGAGCCCGTACTATATTGGGTACTGTGTGAACTCGCTGTTGTATTGGACACTACGTGAGCCCGTGGTTGCGTTGGGTACTGGATGAGCCCGTCCGATGACGTGCTGGGTACTGTGTGAACCTGTCGACGTGTAGATGTATTCAGTACTGTGTAATTTCAATAAATTATGTGGTGAGTCTGTCGTTGGTTGACTTATTACGGTATTTGGTGTATAAAATGTGTTGCTAGTTAGTTTCAACTTACATGTTAGAACTAGTGTGCAATGTTATCGTGTGAGATTCATCCTTAGAATGTGGTGTTGGATTGATAATGATGTAATGTGTGGTTACTTGTTACATGCTAAATAGATAATTGATTGAAGGTGTTAATTTGTGTGGGCAATTTAACCTCTTAGCTAGATGTAACGTTATGTGATAATTGGAATCTCTTGTCTCAATCACCTATTTTGTCATAACTCGTGAATTAATGATAGTTTTGCATGTCTTCGATTTCTATATTATGGTTTCGTTGAGACCACTACTAATTTGGTTAATTCTTCGTGAAGTTATTGAATAAGTAAGACTACTTTGGATGTCGTAGGCATATGCCGAACATGAATTAAGTTCTTTACTTGGGGTGCCTCGTAAGTATAGTGAAATGTGTAGAGTGGTGGATCTTGGTCTAGAAAGTGGTTATACTTACGGGTGTACTTATTTTGAACTCAAAATTTTTTTTGAAAGGGATAATGCTTTGTAAAAATTGAACTTTGCATAGTTCATTTCCAAAAATGATAACGGTATAGACGTGGAGTTGACTACATCATAGTTCATTTCTTTGTTGTCAAAACTGTCATTATTTTCAAATGACTAAGTGAGGTGTTAATAATTGATTGTTGATAATGTCTTTCCAAAATGAATATTTCCTTTCAAATTCTATAGAATTTTGCCATACATGGGCATGTTTCAATGACTTTGCAACTACTCGAAAAAGAGCTTTTAAGGGGACAAAATTTTTTTCGTCAAAATGCACACTTCACCATTGCTTTGAAAAATGTAAGTTGGAAACTCATGATCATTGTTTAGTTTAGACTTTACCGCGTCGGACACTTTAACATATGCTCGGCGTTCGTCTTTCGAAGGAGTTTGTCTTGAGCTAGCATTAAGAACTATTAGAGCTCTACTTGTGTGAGTTTTGGTAATTTGAGTACGTCGGGAAGTAGAGAAACGAGGTGAAAGTGAAATGTATGAAAGTTGATTTCCCGGTAAATTGTACATGAAGAATTTAGTAAATCCTGGGATGGATGAGTTAATCTTAGAACTTGTTGATTATGTATTGCTTAACAATGTTGTTGAACTACGACGTTATGAAATTCTCCTTCGAGTTTGGATACGGTCCATGGAACCGAGATTGGTTAGTCTGAAGTAATGAGAATGGATATGGTTTTTGAGACTGGAATTAATTGGTAACATGATTATGATTTGTACGAATACGAATAACTTCGTGATTTGACGTGTATGAATATCGGAACTTAGCGATTGTTTGGTAAGAAGCTAAGCTAGTTAGTTGTGGCATTTATTGAGTTTTCTTGCATTTTGGACACAGGATTAGAGGATACGAAGAGTTATGTGGTGGGTATGGCCCTTAGGACTAGAAATTCATTGGTGGTGTTCCTTCGTCTATTCTATGCAAATTTCGGGACGAAATTTCTTTAAGGAGGGTAGGATGTAGAGACCCGTATTTTCAAAAAAAAAAAAAAAAAACGTTTAAAGGTTTTATTAATGTTAGAATATCGAATAAATGTGAAATTTGTTGAATTTATTTGATTTGGGGTCAATGTGATAGAATTTGGAAGTTTAGGGTGCAATTGTAATTGATGTGTGTTATAGTATAAATTGGTGAGAGTGAGTGGTAGAGAATTATTTTTCTCCCACTCACGTCTCTCTCTCGGCCCTCTCTCCCTCCGCCCGACTCTCTCCCTCTCTCTCATTCTCTCTCTCAAAATCACGTCTCTAAACTCGAAACCCACGAAAATTACCCTTCACTCTACCTTCCGCAAGCGATCTTGAGCTCGTATTCCGTTTGGTTTAGCTCGGAGAGGAGTATTCAGTTGATTTAAGGTTTCCGGAGCTAGGGCTTGTTTGATCGAGCTTGGGTTTCGTTCTTCAACTTCGAGGTAGGGATTTCTCACTCCTATTATATGTTCATGTGTTGATTTGGTGTTTGAATCGTGTCTTAGATTGTTGGTTTCGTCGTTGGAATTGTTCTGGTGAAGGCTGAAAGTCGTGGACTGAAAACCCAGGTCCTACCGGTAGGAATTTTGGCCCTACCGGTAGAAACGCTGTCCAGTGGAGTCATTTTCGTGAAAATGTGGTCTCCTACCGGTAGGAAAAAGTGTCCTACCGGTAGGAAATGGAAAATCAGCATTTTGGGTAAAACTTCGGAAGGGCATAACTTTTTCATCCGAACTCCGTTTTGGGCAAATTTTATATCGAAATTCATGTGCCGGAAGTCTTCTTTCCAATGGTGGTGGTCTCATATCCTAATTCTTAACCAATAAGATTTGGTAGCCAAAATAAGATAGATATGTTCGTAGATGTTGGAAAATCCTTTTCCTTAGAATCGTTTGGGCGAGACATGGATGTTCTTAGGTTCTCCTACGTACTTAATTGAGTGGTTTGACGACGCTAGTGGTATACTAGGCCTTGAGGTGGTCGTTGGGTTTTGTATGAGTCTTGTGACACCGAAACGAGGGTTTAGAGAACATAAGAAATATAGGTGGGCGAAAGTTGTATGTGTTGACATGTAATGTGAGAAACAAACACATAGAACACTCCTTTGAGTTAAGCAACGCTAGGCATGGGTATGTGAGAGACATTTTCCTTATGTTTGAATTGTGATACGTCATTTGCGTAAATTGTATGGTTTTATGAGTCGTAAGGTGAAACTATATGAGCCATTGCAAGAGAATAACCTCTGATATGTGAATGCTTATATGAAGAATGAATGGTGTGATTATTATGAGTTGAATGAAATCGGATTATTCCTATTACTATTACAGCTATTACCTCTTGTGAATAAGTCTTCGGTGTGAAACCATTATATGTGATTGAGATGAACGGTTGAATTGTGAGATGTATTGGAGGAATTGTGGTATGGTGATCTATACTATGTAATATGATTTAGTACCTTTAGTGAGGAAGGCATTTGAAAGGAGTAGCGGGGCTCCATAAACAGCCCGGACAGAGCACTTGCTTATGATGTGTGATGTGGGATTGCAACAGTGATGTATGTGAGTAAACGTAAGGGTTTGTTTGATGAATGTACGAGAGAAATGATTGGTTGTCGAAACAACACTATAGAGTCACGTATCAACAGGTTCTTTTCTTTGAACGGGTGACGTTATGACTAGAGTGAAGTCGAAGAGTGGATATAGTATTCAGAATAGGGTGTTGTGGTTAGCTTAGAGCCTTGGTGTGTAGTTATGGTACTTCATTTATGTCATTGACGTTGGGAAAACTACTAGTCGTGTTTTGTGGTTCCATTGAGATATCGTACCTCGCTTCTGTTATTCACTCTTGTTTTTGTTATTCATCCTACCAGTCATCCCATTTGCATATAATGGTTGTGTAGATTTCTCTACTGGGCTAGTGTAGCTCAACCAAATCTTTCTTTTCAGGTTCAGACATTGGGCAATAGACTGTATGCATTGTGTGCTTGGCAATGACAGACTTTTGGGAGCTGACGTCATTACTATTTTGTCATCTTGGTGTAGATTTCATTTTGTAAAAGATGATCTTATGATTAATTACTCTTGAGTTTTCTTTGGATTGAAATTGTAATTGTCTAAACTTAAGGATTTGTCTTGTAAATTAAACAGGTGGGAAACTCCTTTGGTTAACGTATCTGATATGCGAGGTTTCTTTTATTGAAATGTAATATTTAATTATGTTAAAAATCGAGGGCGTGACA
>BPLS01026583.1:0-13696 GCA_019656275.1 Rhododendron kiyosumense
AGTACAGAATGGGAAGAAAGTGTGAATCAGTTATGAGCAACAACCACCACTTGTTTCCCGATGTTGCGGCCGCTGAAAAGTCCGGCAAGGGCTGAGGGGCCACTCTCAAGGCCTTCTGCGACGTCTTCAGCGTAGAAAATTCTCCCTTCTCGGATATAAGGCAGGATGCTTTCCAAAAATTTGGAGTAGGAAGGATAGTAATCGATAACGATGAATCCTTCCATTCGCACACGCTTGAGCACAACATGCATTAAGTTTTTCACCCCCTCAGGCTGCTCAAGACTGTATTGGGAGACCATTCCACAAACAGCTATGCGGCCGTGGTTTCGCATATTGAGGAGCACTGCATCTAGCATCTTCCCCCCGACGTTGTCGAAGTAAATGTCGATGCCTTCCGGGAAGCACCTAGCCATAGCAGAGGATAGAGATGTAATGGTGTTGAGCACTTGAAACAGAACAAGTAACCAAAAGCAAAAGCAAAAGCAAAAGCAAAAATCACTATCGAGTAGTGATATCACATTCCCGACAGCGAGTTTGAACCACGGATGTTTGGACGGTTCCAATTGCGCACCCCTCTGTACTACAGGGTCCTCAGTTCCGAGAGCAACATCTTAGACTTCTAAATTTCCTTGCTAAAATTCAGAAAGTTACCTTTTCAACGCTGCATCCAAATCTTGCTCTTCCTTATAATTGAAAGCCTCGTCAAATCCAAACTTATCCTTCAGCAGATCAATCTTGGCACGAATAAAACATACTAAAACAGGTTAGTTTTATCCCGATCGATTCATCAAATCAATGGAACAAAAAATAGGTTTCAATCCACATATTGGTTTCACTACTCGGATACCGATTCTTCCTTTGCCATGCACTTGCTTATCTTCTAGGCAAGGACGGATCAAGAGGCATATGAGCCTGGACGACCGCCCTACCCACGTTCCAAATTTCCAGTACAATTGTATATGATGAGTTAGCTACCTTTTCCTGACTTCCAGCACTTCCAACAACGTAGCAGCCCATTAGCTTTGCAAACTGGCCAACAAGCTGACCGACTGCACCAGCTGCTGCTGATACAAACACATATTCTCCTTCCTTGGGTGCACATTTCTCATAAAACCCATAATGAGCAGTCATGCCAGGCGTACCTATTTATAACAATTTTATCACATTTAGAGACAAGTGAAAATATAGAGATCATCAAGCAATTACATCCCAACAAACTCCACGACAAGAATTTTAGAAAATGCAATTATTATATGTGAATTTTTTTTTATCCCCAATTTATATAGTCTCCCATGAATTGAGTAAAATTTTGAGTAAAAGATGATTCGGCATGAATTTGCAACACTAGGGTGGCTTTTAGACTTCTTATTTTGCGTGGCAAAAGTCAATATTTGTTAGAATAATTAGATTAGCACATATTGGAAGAGAAATTGAACTTCTGATCTCGTTTTCTTAGCACCTATGTGTACTTCTGATAACGTCGTTGGGCCAAAGGCCTCGTGGGGGCTAGCTCTTGGGCAGATTTTACTTAAAAGTTTAGATCGAGAAGGTGATGAATTAATTACCCAGAATTCCTGTGTAATATGAGAGTGGTACATCAGTATGATCAATTTTGAAGAAGCTTTCAGGTTTCGTAATAAGACTGTACTCTTCCCATCCGGTTGTTCCCCAAACCAAGTCACCCTTCTTGAAATTTGGGTGCCCTGAATCCATTACTTTAGCCACTCCATAACCCATTATTATCTGCACATAATCACAATTAAAATTCACAATTTCGTACAAGTAGCCAATTAAGAAGGCCTTTGACCTAACGGCATCGGTGCATAGAAATACACTTTAGTGGGTGAGAAACGAGGTTAATCCGCCAATAAAAAAGAAAAAAAAGAGAACAAGGAGGGAGAGAGAGAGAGAGAGAGAGAGAGAGAGAGAGTACATACAGAACCAGGAGTGTAGGGAGTGAAGATGCCTGGGCCTCCTTGAGTTTTGTGCATTAGATGTCCCATGTAAGGGTCGCATGACAAGTAGAGGTTCTTCACCAGCACTGCATTCGAACCTTGCGGTACGTTCACTCCAATGCTCTTGTTTGTGATGACTTCCATGTCCGAAGCTTTAGGAGCACCTTCGGCATACTCCCTCAGCACCACTTGTTTGTTGCTCAACATCTCTCTCTCTCTCTCTCTCTCTCTCTCTCTCTCTCTGTTGGGTAAGAGATGAGCTCCTCAATTTATAGATGACTCGTTGGTCAATGATGTTATTTATCACAAATGATTTTGTTTTTTTAAATAATCATGTATCCGCACATCAACTGATCATCGTAAGTGATGATATACATGCCCCTTATAAAGTTTAGGGAGTTGAGATGGACGAAAAAAGATGTTAAGGTGAAATAATGATAGAAATCGAGGTTTTCTCATGTGATGATCCATCTATGGTTCCTTACGTGAGTAACGTGACTCAAAAATGGATGCAATCCACCACGTACGGCCCTGTTCGGTTATCCGAATTGTTCATTTTGCAAGTCTCGATTTATTTAGCTCAAATGTTGGAAATTAGGTCGATTAGACACAAAAAAATCGGGAACATCAACGTCATCGCTTACTTCATAATTAACTAAATAATCCTCCAGAGTTTGATTATAGTATACAAAGAAATAAAAACAATGGGAATCAACGTCATCGCATAATCATCCTAACATCGTATTTAATTAAGGTTTACGATAATTAATTAAGTACAGCCTCGTAGGGGTCAAGTTGAGTTGGTCCGGATGAGCTCATGGCTGACATCTAATTAATTTGGGAAATTTTCAAAAAAACCTCCAATTAATACGTGCAATGTCCAATAAGCCTCCAAACTTATCGAAATATCAATTAGACCTCTAAACTTGTTACTCCGTTAACAATTATGCCTCTGCCGTCAATTTTTTGACATGTACAAACGGCAAACACTGACGTGGCACCCTATGTTTGCAAATAGGCCTCCAAACTTTAGAAACCTCATTTTTCCGTTTGAACTTTAACACCCTTCAATTTACACCCTTACCAAAACGACGTTTTGCCATGTTTAAAAAAAAAAAAAAAATTTCCCAAATCTGAGTTGCCTCCTCTCTCTCCCCACCATTACCACCTCCCCATGCACCACCACCATCTTCCCGCCCTCACCACCATATATGTACAAATGTTGTTTTTTTTTTTTTTTTTTTAAATGTGGCAAAACAACGTTGTTTTGGTAAGGTTCTAAAGTTTGGAGGCCTATTTGTAAACATAGGGTGCCATGTCAGCGTTTGCCGTTTGTACATGCCAAAAAATTGACGGCAGATGCATATACGGAGTGACAAGTTCAGAGGTCTAATTGATATTTCAATAAGTTTGGAGGCTTATGGGACATTGCGCGTATTCATTGGAGGTTTTTTTGAAATTTTCTTATCTTATACGTTTCCTTCTTTACCAGGTTGAGTTGGACCGGATTAGCCCATGGTTTACTTCATAAATATTTTTAAATTTTTTTTTACTGTTTCATCGTTCGTATTTTTTCGTCTTTAGTGATTTCTTTTATCAAATTTATTACTTTTTTTTTTTGATGTATATAAACATACCTCAATTCAAAAAGAAAAGGAGTTTGTTAAAATGTTTTAAAAATTGACGAAGGACAAAAAAATACGCAAACTTATACTAGAACCTTTTTTTATCTCAAAACTGACATTGAAACAAAGTATTGAAGTTCTTTTTTTTGTCCAACCTCGGGTTAGATTGTTGCCGTGAATAAGTTTTTCTCCATTGCTGATGTGAATAGGCACTTGGTTAGGTATAGTTACTAAGATGATCGCTCTCAATTGGTGGTCGTGGTGCTTTGTTGGTTAGTAATTTTTGGTGGTCGGCGGTGATTTTCGGTGGTCGTAGGAGGTGCGCAAGTTTTCTGAAAAGATAGTAGAAGCAAGATCGAGGGTCTGTTAAGTATATCAATAAAGACTTTCTACGCCCAACTTGTTAACAGAAAATTGAGTAAAAAATTGATCAAGTTTTTACCGATATTCGATTGAGCTGATTTTTTCATAGAAACTCTTAAAAAATAATTTTTTGAAAAAAAATTGAGTTGCTCTGATCAAATGTTTGAGATCCCGAAGTGGATCTCACGATAGTGTAACGTCCCATAGCCTGGCTCTTTTCATCGGTCGTTAAGTGGGGTATATATCTATTATTGCAGAGTTGGCACTTGGTTTTAGTAGAAAATGGAACATTTGGACAGGGATACATTTGCATAATAGTAGACGGGTTTGTTAGCTGTCTTGCCGGAGATGGTGTGCGGGTTGGCCATGTTTCCGAATACAATTTTCGGAAAAAACGTAAGCGTTCGTTCACAAAAAATTAATAAGTTTTGCATTTTAATTACTGTAGGAAAATAGTACGGAAAAACAATAAACGATATTATTTAATTTCTGGAAATTACAACATGAATATGAATAACAAAATTATAGAATATGAAATGTAGACATAACCTGTAAAAGAGAATTAGCAATTCCAAACTGAGACCCGTTTTGTTCAACGGTGTCCTTAAGACAAATTTGCTGCCTCACTGGTGCTGGAGGTTGTATTGATATTTGTCTTGTAACGCCCCGAAAATTCGGAGACATTAATAAAATATTTAAAAAGATTACTTTCACAAAAGAAATTCATAAATTGACTACGTCACCATTTTAAAAGCATTTGTCATTATATTACAATCGTTTCAAATAAGTCAAAATACTACAATTTCCGAATAAACTTAGAAACTTCCAAAATAATGTCAACTTAAATTAATCAGAGCGACTATACGCATTGAAACCAAGGTTATCAGCTTCATCCTCAACAAGATTAACTCGATCGAATCGTATGACACTTCTGTTCCGTCTTCGGTACCTGGCGTTCGAGTCACCAGGGCAACATAGTACCGTGAGCGATGACGCTCAATAGCCAAAACCCACCCGAACCCATAACTTACAAGCAATAAGAATATAATTGACACGCATTAAAATAACATAAAAAGAGAACCATCAACTTTTCTTTCATTACTATCCTTTAACTTAAGTGAATTCTAGGGATCTTATCCACAAGATCCTTTCCTCCCATACCACTAACTCCGCTCGTTTCATGGGATAACCCACCTCTTACTTGTCCTGCACCGGGGTCTTAAGCAAATATGTTTCACTCAGACCATAACAAGGGGTTAAGTCACCCACGACGTAACCGTCTGTTAGGGTCGCACACAACACATCACACACTGGGCCTCGATTAGCACCCTGGGCCCTACCTGGTCACCCATTTCAACATCATAGTACTTTTGAGATCACAACGGCCCTACCTGGTCACCATTTGATCACTGGGCCCTACCTGGTCACCCATTTCAGATTTCTACAACACACACTTTCTCCACACATTATCTGATTTCCATTAACTTAACAACGTCTATCTGTTATCTCATCGTAAGCCCCCCAGGAACCTATTTGTCCAATCTATCAATACAACAACATTTCACACAATCCACACTTTCACAATACAAGCTAACATGCTAATAATGTTTAATCGAGTTATAAAATAAATTTTAGTATAGAATTAATCATGCCACAAAAATAATAATGCGATAAAATTAATTACTCAGTACACTACCATGCGATAAAGGTAAATCATTTGGTACACTAATCATGCAATAAAATAAATTGAACCGAAACTAATTAACTTTGAGGGCTAACGTTATTAGACTTTAATACTCCAGAGTTGGATTTATAAGCTAAACAAACTCGGGGGACCAAACTGTAATTTTTATAAAGCTCGTTTCAACACTTCCATTTCCAGTACTGTTTCCAACGGAAAATCAGTGGGTTTCGGCCCAACTCAGTTTACGACGTCGGGTTAGAATCTTATCATACCAAAACACGAAATAATCAATACGGAACATAACATATATTTAGGGAGGTGAGTTCGGACTACCTCTCGTCCGGCGAGATGATTTACGGAGAAGTTCAATGGCGGGTCGGAGCGGCGGTGGAGCTCGCTGTGATGGCGGTGAGCACGGCAGTGGTGGTGCTGCTCCAGTTGGTGATGCGTGTTGGTGTCCGGGTTCGGTGGTGGAAGCTCAGCGGATTAAACGCACGGCAGTGGGGCTCCGTTGGTGGCCGGTTCCGGATCATCTCCGGATTGTTTTGCAGTTGGAAGAGGGCTGATTTTAGAGCTGAAATGGAGTGGGGTTTGGGCTGTTTTGGAGGGATATTGGCTGGTCCACATTGCAGAAATTATAAAGAAGATATGGTGGGCTTTGTAGATGGTAGGAAGTGTTGAAAAAGAAAGTAGTGTTCACTTCTTAACTCTCTCTTTCTCTCGAAAACAATCAAAGAAGAAAAGGGGACTGGATACTCCTTTCTCTCACTCTCTCTGCTGCCGACAGGAGGAGGTGGGAATTGGAGAGCAATATGGAGCTGTGATTAGTATTAGGAAGAAGCCTCATGGGTAATATGAGTTTGGCATTAGTTTAGTGGTTAAAGGAATGTGTTTAGGTGGTGTGTTGGGCTCCCATTGGTTGGAGGAAAGGAAGTGCCGAAAATGGAGGGGCAATTTTTGATGGAGGGATGTATGATGGATGGATGGCCTGATGATAGGAGGAGGTGATTATCCATGTGATTTTTCGAGTGGTGATGGTCTTGGAGCTGGGATTAGTTGGCTAGAAGTGGTTAGAGTAATGGCAAGTAAAAGACTACTTACAAGAAGGAGACGAGACTGGGTATTAGTGTTTGGTTAGGAAAAGAAATATTCTGGTATAACACACAGTGCACGCATATGTATACACTAAGGAATATTACTTGGTAGATACACGCGTGTACACAACCGATTACGGAATGAAATTTAGCGTGATGACATAAGTATTTATTTTTATTTTTATTTTTTTTGAGCAAAATTATTATTCTTGCTTTGATAGTTATAATTATTTATAAAAAAAAATACCGGGTCTTTACATGTCTCCCAGGGTTGACTTGGTTTCCACTCAGCCGTCAGAGTATCGCCGTAGACTGCTTGTCGAATGAACTTGTGTCTGTACTCTCTCTCTCTTGAAAAGAACGATATTGCAGAAGACGAAGAGCTTTGGATTTTCAGTGTGGTTTTGGTGTGTTGAAACCAAAGGAAGAGGTCTCCTTTTATAGCTGAAAAAGGAGCCTTGGCCATGAATGCTACAATAATGGAGGAGCCTCTCAATTAATAGGGAAATTGATTCCGCTATTTAATTCTGGAATAAAACTGATACAATTATTATTCTCGAAATTGAATATACAATCATGGGTAATAACTTTGGGTAATCAACCCAGCTTTGACCATCCAACTATGCACTGTTGTTGGTCCGAACCCACTTTGAGAGACAATTTCTCATTCATTTCTCAATGGAATTTGTTAATTCTTTCACCGGTTTAAACTTTTTAGCAATGAGCATTTAAAACCTACTTGGACCCACCTCGCGCGATGTGGTTCCTACCAAATTGAAGTTGTGGGGAGTAATTATTTGATTTGTAATAACCGGGTCGTATGGAGTCACAGTCGGGTGCCGGTTAGGATTCCGGTAGGTGTGGAGATATTTTGACCGGGTGCCAGTTAGGCCCGAAACCTTTTTAAAAAATACGTAATTCATTTTATACTTTCAAATTCAAAAATTTTTGAACTCAAAAAGAATGTAAATGAAAAATAATTTTTTAATTTTTTTTACATCGTATAAAAAATCTCATCGATATCTTTCAAACAAGATCCATATTGCATATCTATATCTCTATTATAAAACAAAAAAGTGTAGGGATAAGTTGTTGGAACGGCTTAAATTCATTTGATCCAAAGGCTATAGTGTATCATCCCACTTTCCAGTTAAGTGCCCATGGTTTTCACCTAAATCACACAACTGCCATTCCTTTCCAACTGAGATACGTAGTGCCGTAGGCACGAGCTATCACTAGTCTATATTATAAAATAGAAGGGTGTAGGGACAAGTTGTTGGAATGGTCTGGATTTGTTTGATCCAAGGATTGAGAGACATTCTTCTCATTTCATTAAAGAGCCTATAGTTTTAAGCTAAATCACACAACTGCTATTCCCTTCCAACAGGGATGCGTAGTGCAGTATGTATGGGCTAGCACTAGTACTTTTATATTTCAACAAGCCCATAATTTTTGAGCTCAAAATTACATTCTTAAAAAATAAAGACTTTAAACCTGTTCTGGAACGGCGCCTAAGTACTGCAGTAGTAATTTCTTTTGTTTTTCATGTGCCCCCACTCGAAATTAATATATTTTAAAAATATATCTTGTATAAATCAGCATAAATATTAAAATGTGCTAATATATAAATATACATACTTGCATATATCTCGAAAAATACACATATAAAATTAGTTTTATGCCTGAATTTTATCATCTGGTGCATTTATATTTGTTGTTTTACCAGCTATTTATCTATTTGGAGCTATTCTTTCTTGATTCTTTTTTATTTTTAGCCGCCTGGAGATATAGTTTAAAATAAAGTCATTAACAAAACTAGCTATATCATTCTAAAAACTTATCGATGTTCATCTAAAACGTATTTTAAAATTTGTCTTAGATTTTGTGCTCATTTTTACCTAATTTAACTTAAAGTACGCGTTATAAACTTTTATAGTTAGTAATATATGCCTTAATTTTGTACAATTTTACTGTGATTTTGACTAAAAATAAATAAGGCTTCTCCACCACACCCACACATTGATATGTCCTCCCAGGACTTTCTCTTGGTGGAGTCCAAAATTTCCACAGCATAATACTAGTATTCCATTGGATTTGCAGTTTTAAAATATACCTCGTAAGCGATGACATACCTGCACGGTTCCAAATTTCCATGAACCCGATGCTATTCCTCCCCATGAGAAATGCTAGGTGCAAAGAAAATAGGCAAAGAAACGATTCTTAAAATATACATGAACGGCCCAGATTCACTGTAGCACTCCTCCTCCAATTGTTACTGTATTTATTATTCGTTAGCTTGATAGACAAGCCCAATCCCAACCCTCTTTCCTTTCTCTTCTGTATTGGCCACAGAAGAAAAATTGGAAAAACAAACCAAAACTCTTCCACCACCGTCCTAAGGTGAACCTCTCTCTCAATTATACTACGTTTCAGTGTTCTTTTTCCCATTTTACTTGGTATGTGCGCTGTATTGGATGGACTCATCCATATAGTCAACATCATGCTGTTGCTACACAATTAACGATGATGCAAGATTGAATGAGCCTTGGTAGAACTGACTACAGAAGAAGCCATTTGTGTTTCAACCCTACCCTGAAAAGCCTAGCTTCTGTGACTTCGAATTAGTCTTGCAATCCTTCGGTTATCTTACATTTACCCCCTCTTGGTGTTGAAAGCCTGTTTGCAGGGATGAACGTCTGCTCCGTAGTTATGGTACTATCCAATTATTGATTGGATAATTTTAAAACTCAGCAACTGTTAAAGTATCCAACTTCAAATCAATTGGTAAAGAGTGGAGAGACTGTCCAGACTCATATACTAATTTTTGGAGGAGATAATTAACCAATGTGGGGACAAATCCCAACACTCCTCCGCACGTGCGACCTCTGACTTGCACGTGGAGAGATAAACAAAGGATCCAAAACACACGGATCACAATGAAATAAAGTGCAATTATGGCACAAACAATGAGGAAAAGCCTCTGAAAAAGTAGCTCTGATACCATGTTAAAACATCAAACTCCAAATCAATTGGCAAAGAGTGGAGAGACTGCTCAGGCTCATATACTAGTTTTTGGAGGAGATAATTAACTAATGTGGGGACAAATCCCGCATTGCTTGGGAATGGAATGGGTGATCACTTTATAATATTTGGGACCTCTCCACTCATTGCCAATTGGCTTTGAGATGGACATAAAGTTTCTACATGGTATCAGAGCGGAGCCCGTTCCACCCCACATTTTATAAAATTCATAATTCACACCCTACGATGATAGACCAGCAAACACGTGACAGATCTCAAACACGGCTGCACGTGAGGGGGATGTTAAGAAAATAGAGTCCTCCACATTGCTATTGCTTGAGCGTGGAATGGATGATCACTTTATAACATTTGAGATCACTTCACTCATTGCCAATTGGCTTTGAGATGGACATAAAGTTTCTACAACAACAGCCATACATCATTAGAGTTCCGTCTTTCACTTTGTAAGGATCATCAATCTCATCTACATGGATTATGACCTTAAATCTTATCGAGCTTTTCTGTTCAACCACGAAGGGATCTCTATGCGGACAACATCATGGAAAGCTTGAGGCGGTAGTTCACATTTACCATAAACATCACGCTCGTTGGTGCTGTTGGTAGTTATCTATATCTTGCTTCATTGTCTTCAAATCTTCTCAACATTCCGCTGCATATGAACCCGTGGATTCACATTTGCGGGCTTGTATCATGTTAACGGATGAATTGTTCCTTATAGTTCATGGTGATGGTGGCGAAATCGCTCTCTATACATTGACAGTAATGAAACTTACAAGTTGAAGCTTCTGCCATTTGATGTACTTAAGTATTTTTTGTTCACTACTTATCTGCTGCCATTATTTGTAGTGAACCGGGGCCAAGTGGAATGATTTTTTCACTGGGACTTAAATTTCCCCAAGAAAGCTTTCCCATGTCTTCTAAAACTTGCCCACCTGATCAAAGTTACATTTCCATCTTAGGTGTGGCCAAATAGGGCTTAGCTTCTACTCTACAGAAGTGAATTCTCCTCCGATACATTTACGGGGCTCGTGTCTGATAAGCTTAATTGCCGAGGCGTGGCAAATTCTTCAGGAAAACTTGGGTCTTCCCCAACTAGCCTAGTTCACTTCCATGGCATATCGGTTGAACCGTATTCTTCGCTTCATATTTCTGGGTTCGTCCTCTTTGCTGTTGCCGAGCTCTTTTTTCCTAGGGGATTGGCGCGAGGGACCTCTAGTCTGGCCCATTAGTGGGCCTTTTTCGGTCCCAATTTGATGATCAAAGTAGAGTATTTAGTTTTTAGACCAACTTAAAGTTATGACAAAAGTGTTGATTGGGTAACGTACGATGTGCTTTTGGAACACATATCTTACAAAATATTGAAACAATAAAGTTTTGAACACTGAATCGAAAACAATTTTTTGCAACATAGATGCGTGCGGAAAGTATATCAAACAATATTCGATTAGCTTTAATTTTTACTGTGACTGAAGTTCTCAACAAGGTTTGAAAAGGGAATGACTGTGATCATCAACATATGAAGCCCATAAATGGGCCAGACTTGACTGTGCAGGGACAAATGAGTTGGATGGCTTGGGACAAAATTCTGTCCGGAATTGTATTTTAAAGTTTTATAGGTAGCATTGTTCTTTTTTGAATTTACTTTACAATGCTTCTATCTTTTTTTTTTTTTTTTGACAAAATACAATGCTTCTATTGAAGAACTACTATTTGTTACATATTGTGTTACAACATCGTAGTAAAGAACTCATCCAAAAAAAAACAAAGTAAAGAACTTCGAAGCAAATTACATAAGCTCAAATAATAAAATTTTAGTTGTTTGGCTCGAAAATGGCTCAAGGACTGAGTGGGCGTGCCAGGATTTGTCGCGTCCAACGTAAATGACTGAGTGCCCCTTTTCTGACTTCTTAACTGTGAGAGCGAAAGTGCTGCAACCTAAGGGCTGGATTGCAGTGTTGGTTCGTAATTTTGCCTCTACGAGCGAGGACTTAATAATTTTCTAACCGTGTAGGAAAAGAAGTAACAACGTAGAATAACTTTGATATATCGTAGTAACAAAGTTGGGGATACAAGAGAGATATGAATAACTTTATTATGTCGTAATAATAAAGTTGGGATACAAGAGAGATAGAAAACCCGAATTACTTGGAGAAGTAATTGAGTAAATGAGAGAGAAGTGAGATAATTGCTTCACTGGGAATGCTTTGATTTTTAAGCGTTGAGCTTGATTGGTGTGTGGGCCCTTTTTGTATTCTAATATTTATAGGCCAAGAGTCTTCGAATTTTCTGCATGCAAACGGATGTGTTGGCCTCCTCTCGTGATGACACATGTCCCGTGTAACTCCTCCATTTGTGCATTTCATGGGATAATGGGCAGTTGCTGTAAGTTACCCATGTAATTCTCTTTATCGTGGGAAGTTATTGGGAGTTGATAAAGATCGTGGGCCACCTCATTCCCCTTTTCGTGGGCATTAACGAATAATGGGCTAATTTGACTAAGTCAAATAGCCATGTGACAGCCGTTCCAATTTCTTCGTTTTTTTGCTCCTCCTGGGTCTTTATCAGGTGCAAAAATGATGATGGGCCTTGTGAATACAAAGCCTTATTCACTGATTGGGCCTTGACTCGAATTTATAATTAATACGGCCCATGGTCCCTGATCTCAAAACACACTCAGATTGGATTAAAACTAACCGGGCCCAATCAAAACTATCTTAGCCCATTAATTTTAATCCAATACATCTCTATTTTTTGGCCCAATTTAATTAAGCAATAATTAAATGGCACTCCAACGCTTGTCCAGGCTTGGATGCCAAAAACGAGTGTAAACAGTAGTCGACGTAACAAGATAAATCTTCTTTACAGAAGGCAGATGTTGAATCTTTCTTTACCAGAACAAAAAGTTTGACAAGTTATGTCGCTCTTAATGAAAGTTGGAAGATCGTAAACATGAAATGAAGTTTCCCATCAACGTCACTCGTGACCAAAAAATTTTTTTTTTTTTGAACTACTCACTCATGACAGTTGAATGATTCAATCCATCCTACGTTTGAAATTTCCAATTTTTGTTTGATAACTACCCTAAATCGTAAACCTTGTGTATTTGATATCAACCACTCGATTAAGACTGTGTACAAGTAAAAGACTGGGAAGAATTCATCCACTGTGGTAGAATCAGAGTGAGAGGACATCATCTTCTTTTGAGTTCAATTTTTTCCCTTTTTGGAAGAGTCCAGTGATAAAATCAAAAATTATAAAACATTTCAAAATTTTATTCCAAAACCCGACACAAAGCAGACATAAATATTTGGAAATTGAGGTATTCCATTCATCATTATTAGTTCAAAAATGTTCACTCCAGCGCTAAAAGTTGCGTAACAACAAATGGTATTTCGGTGACATAGTTGAGTTGTCTGGCCATTCAAAACGGAAGAACTTTAAAAAGACATAATATGATAGACAATCCTATAGAAAAATGCTGTTTGTATTTAACAAAAACCTTGATGAGATCAAACAAAAATTAGAAGTGGGAAAGCAACACCTCTTCTTATTTCCTTCAATTTACTTAATACTCCCTCCGTCCCATTTTCATTGTCCTTTTTTGATGTTCGTGTCAATTTTCAATCGCTTATATCTTTCAATGTGAATCTCCAAAAATATGCAATATGGATCTTATTTGATAGATTTCAATTTGTTCTATAATACAAAGATGTCAAATTCATGAAAAACATTATAGATTGAAAGATATACGCAATAGACAAAAAAGTGAAAAAGGAATAATGGACAATGAAAATGAGATGGAGGGAGTACAACACACTAGCATTAGGACATTCCATGCCTTAACCAATACGAGGAAGGCCACAACCACAGTGATATTTGGGCCTTAAGTACAGAATGGGAAGAAAGTGTGAATCAGTTATGAGCAACAACCAC
>BPLS01026584.1:752-13011 GCA_019656275.1 Rhododendron kiyosumense
CCTCCTCTTTTCGATCACTGCACCCACTCTTCTCTCTATTTTTTTTTAAATATATTTATGATTTGTTCACATTTGTTGTTGGTATACATTTTTTATTTTGGGAGATGCTTTTTCTACATCAACAATTAGGGTGTATTCCACTTACTAAAATAAGTATTTATTTTTTAAATTAAAGGTGATGTATTGTGAAAGAATAACCTGTCTCATAAAACAAAAATAAGTTCTTAAAAAATACTCCCTCCGTCCCTTTTTAATAGTCCAGTATTCCATTTTGGGCTGTCCCTTAATAAGTGTCCATTTTGTAAAGTTAGTGAGTAAAAGTTGGTGTATTGTCTTTTTTGTCCCTAAAAGTATATTCCTTTTTGAAAAGTTAGTGACAAAAAGTGTAATGATGATGGGTAAGTTGGGAAAGTGGAGGAAAAAGTTGATGTGAAAAGTATAATGATGATGTCTTTTTAATAAGTTGGAATTACGAAGTAGCACAATTAAAAAGGGACGGAGAGAGTAAAAACTTTAACAGAACGTGACAAACTCCTCCAAAAAAAGAAAAAACAACTACGCGCATTCGCATACTCACATAGTGATGTATGCAAGTATGAAAAATATACATGTATATGTATATACTGTATACACAGAACTCACCAATTTAAAAAACTTCAATGAAAAAATTAACCATTTTTAAAGTCAGGTTTGTATTTTTCAAGCTGGTCCATAATATTTCATTTTTCAATTTATCATTAAATATAGAACAATGATCAAAATAAGAAAATAAAAAAATGAAAGTTAAAATAAATAGAAACCCATCATTTTTTTTCTTTGAATCGAATTATGCTAAATCATAAAGCACCATAAGCCGAATTCAATTCTAATTTTAATTTTTTGATAGAATTCCAACTAAAAGCACATTGTGACCTTGATTTTTTTGCCTTATATTTTTTTAAAATTTTTTATGACTTCATAATAAGCGGGCAACCAAGCTTGAGGTCGGGCTTGGGCAACCCAAACGTCGGGGCCGGAACTGGTGTTACTCAACCAACTCAATATAAACAACAAACACATTTACTAAAAGAAAAAAACATCCCCACTCCCTTAAACATTTACATAATTTTTCGTATATGGCAATACACATACCCTTCCCTCTTCAACTTCCCTTTCACACTTTCTCTATTTCAAGAGTAAAATTGAAACAAGACAACCCACATCTTTACCACAAAACAGCCACAAGCCATTCATACATATAAATATATAATTAACCAACCCCCTCCGTTCATACGTTTTCTCCAACAACAAAGACCAGCTAATATCAGCCAGCTTTTCTCTCCCCCTTCCTCTCCCCCGTCCTTTCTTTTTCTTTTTTCCCTTCAAAGCTTGCATCCCGCTCACAGTAGTGATAAACTTATGCACCACAACTTTTTATTGTCTTTGTTCAAATTTTTTTTCGTGTTTGCTAGTTTTACGCCACATTTTTATGTGACATGGGTTCGTCTAGATGAGATGAATCAGAAAAATAAAAAACTACTCCCTCCATCCCCTTTTAAATGTCTTGCTTCGTAACTCCAACTTATTAAAAAGAAATCATCATTACACCTTTCACATTAACTTTTTCCTCTACTTTCCCTATTTACCCATCATCATTACACTTTTACTTACTAACTTTTCAAAATGAAATATACTTTTAGGGACAAAATAGATGCACCAACTTTTACCCTCTAACTTTACAAAATGGACACTTATTAAGGGATAGCCAAAATGGAATACTAGACACTAAATAAGGGACGGAGGGAGTATGATTTTTACATAAGTAACAAATGCAAAAAAAAAAAAAAAAATTAAGAACAAAATCAAAAAATTATGTTGCATAATTTAATCACTAGCACGAACACCTTGGATGCTAATGTAAGATCTCTCCCATGCCCACAATTCCCAGCCTTCCCCCACAACCCCCTCTTATTGCTCACGTGTGTCCCCCAAGCAGATGACAAACCACCCCTCTAAATCTCCTCCTTAGTCCCTATCTAAATATTGTTGAGTCACCTCTCAAAGAAATGTAAGATAGCCTCATGTCCATTACTGGCCAATTTTATTTTGTTTGTCTTATTATCCTTTTAATTTCCCGCTTCACACCAAGGATCCAAGTATATATCCAACAAACACATGCATACATGTACACCACCTCTCCTTCACGTTCAAACACTCTCCCATTTGACACTTAAACTAGCCATACAAATATGTTTTTTTTTTTTTTAATCAACCACATACTTATCAAATGTAAACCCAATCGAACTCAATTAAATAATTAATCGAGGTCTCAATAAGTCATTACCCTTTTTGAATTTAATAAAATATTTTCCTTTGCAGAGCAATAAAAAAAAAAAAAAAAACCACGGTTATTACGTACACGCATGCTAAAAAGTGAAGTAGAAATTTGGGATATGGGGCATACCTTATTCTGTAATAGCTCCCAACTCCAATTTTTTGGTAAAGGACCCAAACAATGAGGGACATTACTAATGTTGTCAGGTTGTACAACTAGTCGACTAGTGAACAACACTTTACTCCCTTTGCATTCTCTAGGAAATGATCTTTGCATATCATTCCAGGCTTCAATGCCCCATATGTCATCCATGACAATGAGATATTTCCTACCCTTCAAGCACTTGTGTACGTCTTCTCCCAACTTATCCTCACTACGCTTCTTTACGACTTTTCCCAACTCATCCTCACTACGCTTTTTTACGACTTCTCCCAACTCGTCCTCACTGCTCTTCTCATAATCATCACGTTTTCCTAGCGAAACTAATTTCAAAATACGAATCAACAAATCCCTCTTCATAGTCTTATTATAATCTTGGGAAACATCAACCCATGCACGAATTTCAAAGGTATACAACGTGAAAGGATGATCATACACTTCTCTAGCCAAAGTGGTTTTGCCGCCTCCACCTGCACCGAGGATTGTTATAATCTCCAACGGTCTGCCCTCTCCTCTGTAGTCAAGCTTCTCTATTATTCTGTTTACCTCCTCCTTAAAACCCACCACAACATTCTCTTTTACCAATTTGGATGTGTTACTCCCTCCTGATGAGCCTGCACCGCCTATTGGAAAATGAAAGGAAAGGTTATGATCAAGGACGAAGACAAAAGTTATGAAAGGGCCCCAGTAAGTGTAACAAGAAATTAAATTAAATCTGCGTTCTGAAACGGAGCCATTTCTCATTTCCCAGTTATGAATAAATAGTATTAAGGCTGCATTCTTTTTAACTTAATTTATTTCTTCGTTTTGTGTGTTTTATTCATCTTTTCTGAATTTTTGTTAGATTTGCATGATATTTTTTGAATTAATCATCCGTCTTGATGAGAGAAGTCTAAAAAGTACAAAATTTTGACCGAAAGTAAAAAAAAAAGTTTACTAAACATTGAAAAAGTATCAAACAGCTGTTTTATTTTACTAAAGCATTGCCTTATTTAAATTTTTTCAATATCAGTTTATATTTTTATATTTTTTCAATTTGTCACGTTGAGATGAAAATTTTAATCCAAAAAGTTAAATAAGAAGTTACAAAATTAAAAAAATACCGAAATAAGTTTCAGACTTATAAGTTAAAAAGAACGCTGCCTTTTAAGTATGAACAATCTTGGAGCTGTATATTAAAATCTTTTTTTTTTTTTGTCAGATGGAAACTTATTGTATATATATTTGACTCTCTTTTAAGCCATTCTCTAATGGATATAATTGCCTAGGAGAAAAAGCAAAAAGCAAAACAATTGTGATTGTTATTACAAATCAATTGAAGTAATGTAGAATTAAGATTGTAATATTGTAGCATTCGCCAACATATTTTATTATGGTTCATTTTACTCATTATTATTTACAGTGAACAATACTAAATTCTGATTCTCTTATTTTTCTCGAAAATCTAGGAACTCAAATTTAAAACACAAATTCAGACACAACTATGTCTGAAACTATCTGATGCATATGTGAATGTGTGCATAGATGGTTTTCGGATAGACTTGTGTCCAGATTTGTGTTTTAAATTGATGTTCCTATTATTTATCATACTTTTCAATAGCGTCTAGCCCATTTGATGCACAGGGATGGAAAAAAAAAACATGAGTGAGGAATTTTTTTCCTATTGTCATGTACATCAGTGGAACAGCACATATGACTCTTGAAATTTACTCCATTTTCTCGCAAAATAATTAAGAAAATTCACACCTATAAAAATACATAGAAATGAAGTAAAGAGATAGATTTCAAGAAGTATTTGTTATGTTATAGATTAAACTTAATGTCCATTTCAAGCAAAATAGAGTGTATTTTTGACATTTAATTTTTAAAAAGTGTAGAATAATGAATAAATTAAAGATGAAAAAATAAGAAAATTCCATGTAGGAGAGAGAGTTAAGGAGAGGGTCTCGTTTTATTTTAGGTAACTACATTCTTATATATATTATACATAGATATATAGAATAGAAGTATAGAAAGATAGATGTGTAAAAGTGTAGAATAATTTTGTTGAGTAATACCTTGAAATTAATAAATGGTGTGTGACGAAGATAATTGCATGTTTGAAACATATATAACAATATACACGATGAGTAAGGGGATCATAAAGATGAAGAGTAGTTTCTTAACTTTATGAGGACACAACAAAATTTGAGACCTTCGCCCTAAAGAATTTTGCTTTGCTTATATCATATTCATGATAAGATTTTATTCTCATAATTAAGAGCCCGACATAACTGAAACTGAAAACGTAAAACCATAATGATTTATCAAAACAAACTAATTTTAAGTATAAAATATTATTGAAAATATGTAGCAATACCTTCACTTCCTGTAGAAGAGTGCTTCGGTTTTTTTACTGCTACTCCATTAATGTCATACATTTTCATATCGTAAATTTGCTTCACTTTAGCCATAAGAGTCTTGATCTTCTTTTTGACACTTTTTTTTTTTTCCTCGGCAAAATGAAGAAATTTATTAGCTCAAACAGGGTACATCGAGATGAAGTTCACAAAGCACAGGCGCTTAAGGTGGCTTATTTGTACAGATGGTCCCCAAAGTATTTTTGAAATGTCAATTTCGTCCTTATTGTACAAAACGCGTCTATTGAGTCCCCAATGTTAACAATTCGCATTTGCAAGGTCCTTGGGCCAAACTCCATTATATGTTGCCATAAAAAATGAGGGCATTATAGTCAAAACCCCACAATTCCCCACTTTCCCCTTAATTCATTTCCCTCACCGTCCCCGTCATCAACCTGTAAGCCTCCAAACCCACCCTCACCGAGCAAAGCAAACGTGCTGCCTCCACCATCGGGTTCTTCCAGATCACCAACCATGGCGCCCCCCTCCACACCATCCGACGCACACTCGCTTCCATCAAGTTCTTCAACAAGCGCTGTTCAAAAAAAAAAAAAAGTTCTTGAACAAGCAAACCCAAAACACTAATGGATCTAGAAATTGAGAAAAAGAACAAGAACTCAACAAATCTCATGCCCAATTCATCCCCGCAATTCCTCTGATTTTTTCTTCCAGTCTCCAACGAAAATTCAGAGGAATACGACAAGATACCACAAAGAAACATGGGTCTTCCACCACAAACGAGCATACTATAATCAGGGGATCATGATTTCATAAGGATATTCCTAATAGCTCACGCGTCAAAATAGAAGCAAAAACTGACTCGAATTATTCTAATTAGACCACAACTTGTCCTCAACTGTTACTTGTCCATCGTTAAGCAATTACTCCATTCTGCCTTGATCTATACGTATATGTGATGATCACACACCAAAAGTAATCTGTGAGCCACATTATATATGTACAACGAACCCGAAGATGATAATGACAATGAGTATATCTATCAGCAGAACAATACGAACACATCACTGAATTTCCATTTTGAACATAATCAATTTGTCTTGTATTTCTCAAGTATTAGCCATTTTCCTTTTAATTACAATTCCGGGCATTTGGGACCCCATGCGTCCCATTTCTGGCATCACACCATACGGTGGATCCATGGCTTTCTTCGTATTCATTCTATCGTCTCAATTATGTTTTACCTCTCATATTACATAATAACATCATACTCAACATATAACAAGTTCATAACATTCACCACAACATGCCACAATGCCCACATAATCACCCGAATACCTAGGCAACGAACGCGTACCATAATCATCTAAAATTGACACATGAGCATATCCTGATTTTCAACAAAGCAGGCCATATTTGAAACTTCATTAAAAATTGCATACTTAATATTTTTCAAAATTCCAAAGCCAAAATATCACCAACTTACCAATCTTTAAAACCATAAGGACCAATAACCAAAAGGCGTTTAACCATAGCAAAACGATGAAAAACGATGCTCTGTAAGCTGCCCAAATTTTCAGATTATAGGGCAATTTTCTAGAAATTACTATAAATTGAGTTCTTAATATTTTTGAGTGATTCCAGCCCCAAAAGTTGCGCGATTGAACGAAGTTTAAAAGATGCAAAGGAACCCTAGTCAAATTTGTACTCGAAAAATGGGTAAACAGGCATTTACAGAAGGAATACGAATCTGTCAAACAGCAAATTGACAGTTTCGTGACCAGATTTCTAAAATTCACCATTAATTCAATTCTCAACGGTTTCGGGTGATTCTAGTGGCATTAGAACGGGCTTTAAGTCTACTCTATTTCATATGAAGGAACCAAAATTCAATTCCAAGTTTAAGACGATGAAAACCCCCAAAAATAGTTACCTGTTCTGCAGAATTTCGGAAATGAAAGGAACAATCTCAAACAACAAAACAACGCACGATCTAGGTACATAAACACCATATAAACATATAACAAGAGTAAAAAATTCCTACCTTATGGGTTTTGAGCAAAACCCAACCATTTGACCAAGTCAAACAAAGCTCCACGAGGTCCGATCATGAATTTTCTTAAATATTCGGAAAGACTATGCTCTATATAGCAATTTTAATTCTTGGACTTCGGCCAAAATCACGCTATAAGGTGTTGAGATCTAAAAGAGAAGAGAGGAAAGAGTTTCAGAGGAGAGGAGGAGAGAGATTGCCGAGAGAGTGAGAGACAAAAGAGAGGGGAGAAAAAAATTCTCCCAGGGAGAATTATAGAAGTGGGGAGCAATCCCTCGTTTTTTGCACCATACACTCACACATGCACCTTTCACATAATAACGCCTATACCCTTCCACCAACATACCACACCATGTATTGACACCGTCTATCACGACAGATCAAACATTTTAAAAGAAAAATACTGCCTAAAAAATATGCGTATCTACATCGTTTGTTACTCTATATCGGGTCTATCGACTATCGACAATAAATAGAAGTAGTAACATTTAAATTATACATATACCCCTAAAATATATAATATTAATGAATAGACCCCAAAAGTATTAATAATTATATTTTGATCTCAAGTTTGAGAACCTAATCGAGCCAAATAATATTAGGCTCAGGTTCAGCTCATTTATGGAATGAGCCTAAAATGGAGGTTTAGGTTTAGTTCGTTTAATAAACGAATCGAACTCGAACGAGTCTTTACCAAGCCGAACCTCAAATAATTTACGAACGGCTCAATTCATTTACGGCCCTACCAACTACAGATTGATCAAGTAAAAGGAAGAGATAGGGGACGAGCAGATTGATGGACAAATGTAGAATTGTGGTCTCTCCTTTTGGCAGCTTGTGATCCCATTGGCTAAAACTAAAAGAAAGACTTTCCAGTGATTCACCAAGTGTGATTAGAAAAGAAAAAGAAAAAGAAAAAACCTTGGATACGCCGTCTGAATATTCTCCAATATTATATCCTAACCTTTGTCATTACCGGTCGAATTAGGATATATTTTGTCATTATTCAATTTTTTTTCGCATTTGTTAGTTTTCGTCAATTTTTGGGGATTATTGCTTCTTTATGACAAGAGAAATTTAAAAAGTAAAAAATTACGATCGAAATCCAATTTTTTTTAATAAAGACGAAAAAATTGGCTTATTTTTGTTTTTATTCAAAAAAAAAAAGATTTCGATCGTAATTTTTTACTTTTTAGATTCCTTACGTCATGATGAACCAATAATCCCCAAAAAATTGACGAAAAACTAACAAATGTGAAAAAAATTTAAATATTGAAAAAAAAATAAGCCACTTGACTTATGTAGCCAAACAACCATGAGCTCCTCATTCAATTTTGATAAGCTGCTGATTTTGTTATTCACTTTTAAATTAACGTTACTTTTTTCTAAGTGTATTTTTTAGAGTTGAGCAAAAAATCCGTCAAATTACGAATCCAGTCCCAACCAATCTAAACCGAAAGATTTTGTTTGGTTTTTTAGTAGTACGATTTGGTCATGGTTTAAAAAAATTAGAAATCATGTTATATGGTTTGATTTGTAAATATACGTTCATGATTATGGTTCCAAACCAATCTGAACCGTATAACACACACACACACACACATATATGGGTAAAGCCCTTCCCGATCATTTTTTTTGCTAATTTCTTGCGGGGACCCTTAAAATCATGTTCAACACACATTGAATGGTTTGGATTTTTAAATTTGATCGGGAAATAAGAGTCCCGCATTTTAACAAAATAAGGGATCCCTCACTTGATCCGTGGTGTGTGTGTGTGTGTGTGTTTGTATATATATATATATATATATCTGAGATTCACCAAATAAATATGAGAGCCTTAGTTAACTACTTTCCTAACTTTATTGATCCTATTAAATCCACCGCAATATTTGTTTTTTCTTTCCTACCAAGATAATTTAAACTAAACTTCTATATATCAAACACAATTCTAATTTCCTATAATTATTAATTTATTATACACAAAAAATATCACCAAACCAGTTAACTTCCACAATCCAATTTCTAAATTTCTATATATGAAAACCAATTCCAATTAATTCCTATTCCTATAATTCCTTCACTGCCAAAACTAATTATCCTAAATTTTTATACATGTAAACCGTGGTTTTCTTTTGTGGCTTGGTTTGGTTCTCCAAATTCATAATCCGTAGGTATTGGTTTGGTTCTTGGTTTATTATGTAACCGAACCAATCCGGACCATACTCACCCCTAGTATTTTTACGCCAAAAATATACTTGCTGGGGAGTGACATTAACAAAAAATAACATCTCTTTATTGCAAATGTATTTTTACATCAAAACTATACTAGTAGGGGAGTAACATTAACAAAGAAGGGAGTGACAAAATCATTTCCGTTTAGATATTACCAAAATCTGGAGCAACTTTTCACACGGAGAAGACTTCTCCTCGGCAGCGAAGGAAACAAAGTTTTTTCGTTGTTTGGCCGGACTGTTGTCGCCGGAGCCATCGTTCGATTGACTAGAAACGTGCAAGACCTTGATCAGATTGTCTTTGAGAGACGAACAGATTCCAAAGATCAAGCTATGAAGCCGAGCACTTTTGGGTTTCGAACGAAGAGGCTGCTCAATTTTCATCGCCAAATTTTTGGGCGGCGTTTGGGTGATCTGGAGGACCTCACCTTTGCAAAAAAAAAAAATCAGATTTTTGAGGGAGCTAATTTCTGGTTGAAATAGCAGAACGTTGAAGGTATTTTTTTTTTTTGTGAGAGAATTTCTCGGAAGGAAAGAGCCAAGTGGCTCTGATACCACTGTTGGGTGTGGAGGCATATTGATCACACATTTATAATGTATGAAACTCACAAGCGAATTCAACAAACGCACTCACAATCTATTGATTTCACTCAATTTGAAATACAAGGAGGAGGAAATTTATATTTCTCTATCTTTCTAATTCTCTTCTACTCCACTCATACTTTTACAAATGAATTACAATCTTATTTATAGGCAAAACAATAAGAAAAAAATAAAGATGAGATAATCTCTCATTTCGTGCAAATCTTAAAATATATAACGGAAGTTTGAAAGTCTTCATCCATGTTTTTCTTCTCCTAAATCTGATATTGATTTCTCTTCCACTTGCAAGCCTCCAAAGGTACGGTTCACTCACGTTTTTATTCTAAGCTTATCTTTCAACACAAAATTACATCATCTGGAAGTGATTCCGTGATAAAAATAAAAAAGGAACCCTCACTGTTATCTGGGAGTTTTTTTCTTCTTCTCCCTAGTTGATGGGGTAGAACTTCCAGTGCATGAACGAACCCTAGGATATAGAACGTGCTGAAAGCTCGAAAACAGAGTGGCGTTCAAGTTATTGATGATAAATAAGGATCTGTTAGCCTAGAGGAGTCTCAGTTATTTACTTGTTTTTGAGCTAAGGTCTTGTACTATAGTCTTATGTATAGTAACCAGACGACCGCAGTACATTTTGTTGTGCCAGGTGTTTTAATTATCCTCATAAATTTTTGGGTCTATCACATTTTGAAAGCCCCTTTATTAGGACACAAATTTATTATTAGAATGATATTTTACGTCCGATCATGGGGGAAAACTTTTTGATAAATTGTATTTGCGTATCTCCATATGTACGAATCAATTGCAAGCTTAAAAAAGGAAACCAATTTTTAGCAACGTCTCTTAGAGACAAAGTATATAATCTAAACTGAGCCAGATTATCATTAGCACAAATCTCCTCAAGTTTGTCTACGTATAGATTTTTTCCCATCTATACCATAAAATTTAGGAATTGAATCATCTTAGCATAGGTGGTCACCAATAATTGAATAAAGTTGACACTAACCGATCAGATTGATTTTCATACCCTCCATAGCAACTTGCAAAATAAGTCATTTTTTTCTTTAATTTTTTTAAGGGAGATAAAAATACAAGAAGAAAAACAACATAAATTATCAAATAAAAAAAAAACCCTCTAGTAGTGCAAGCTTCTCAACTTATGCAAGTAAAAAAAAAAAGAAGAAATTACGGTGCTTTGTAAAATCAATAGTCCTACACCAGAAAAAAGTAATACAAAAGAAATAAATAAGATATACACAACTCACGCTAGAAATGTATTTGCATGCAAACGGAGATTTAGGCAACAATCATCTCCTTTTTTATTTATTTGCTCTACCTGAATCTCCTTGGCTAATTTCTCTGCAGAGCTGGTGCACCACGTTACCTCAATTTCGCGAAGCTCATTAAGATTAGCAAAATCCATCGGGATCTGCTTCAGTTGTGTGCAGTTGCGAAGCACTAAGACCTCAAGCCTTGGAAATTGATCTTCAGAAGCATTCCACTCCTTAATAGACAAATAGTCAAGCATCAAGTACTTGAGTTGAGAGAAACCCTCTTCCCTTGTTTCCCAAACCGGTCCAAAAAAGCCCATTTTTAATTTGAGAACCTCAAGGCTCGGCAGAGCCGTTTGGAGGATTGAGAGATCCTCCCAATTGAGGCTCGTGAAGCACAAAGTTAGTTGCGTAATAGTCGGAGGAAGCTTCAACACATTCTGAAGAGTGACGTCATCTAAACTGAGTGTCTCAAGGAATTTTAAGAACTCTAGGTCGGGGATGATCGAAACACCATCCTCTAGGTTTCCACTAATTCCTAGCTTCCTAAGATTAGGAGTCCTTACCAAGAAACTTAGACAAACCTTACAAGAACATATTGAGTACAAGGTCTGTAGGCTATCCAACTTGGAGGAATGGTCAAAATCGATTCTCGCTGTTTCTTCTTCAGAAGAAGAAGGATCATGGAGGCAACATTGGATTGCAAATATACTACTTTTAGAATATAGATGCCTCAAGTTTACCATCTTAAATATATCGTTAGGCAACCGAATGGTTCTTATGTGCAGTCTTAATTCGAAGATAATGGTTTCTAGGTGGTGGGAAAACGGGGCTTCAAACCAAGAAGGTCCTCCCTCCCCGGTAGAATGATCCACGTGCAAGTATCTCAAATGAACTAGATGTCTTCCTAGGCTTTCATAGGAGATATAACTTAACACCCTGAGATGTTTATAGTTTTCAAGAAAGCGACGCAGTATATTCCCTGACCACCACAAGTCTCGCATCCTTGGGCAGAAAAGAGTACGAACTTTTTGAGCATGATGGCTTTTCTTGGTAAAAAAGTGCTCCCCAGCAATGAACTTCCTGCCAAAGAAGAGGCGGCAATGGTTATTTGAATCAAAAGTTCGAAAAGAATCATCGTGTATTTTCAACAGGAAATTATCCTCCTTGGCCTTTTTCAAGGATAATTCACGTAGAAGATCATGGATGCGGCATGCTTTAATTCTTCCAAGGGGATTTTTGCGAGCTACAATTATGAGACTTCTATCAATGAG
>BPLS01026584.1:13021-34207 GCA_019656275.1 Rhododendron kiyosumense
TAGGAAATGATCTTTGCATATCATTCCAGGCTTCAATGCCCCATATGTCATCCATGACAATGAGATATTTCCTACCCTTCAAGCACTTGTGTACATCTTCTCCCAACTCATCCTCACTTCTCTCCTCATAATCAGCATCTTTTCCTAGCGAAGCTAATTTCAAAATACGAATCAACAAATTCCTCTTCATAGTCTTATTATAATCTTGGGAAACATCAACCCATGCACGAATTTCAAAGGTATACAACGTGAAAGGATGATCATACACTTCTCTAGCCAAAGTGGTTTTGCCGCCTCCACCTGCACCGAGGATTGTTATAATCTCCAACGGTCTGCCCTCTCCTCTGTAGTCAAGCTTCTCTATTATTCTGTTTACCTCCTCCTTAAAACCCACCACAACATTCTCTTTTACCAATTTGGATGTGTTACTCCCTCCTGATGAGCCTGCACCGCCTATTGGAAAATGAAAGGAAAGGTTATGATCAAGGACGAAGACAAAAGTTATGAAAGGGCCCCAGTAAGTGTAACAAGAAATTAAATCTGCATTCTGAAACGGAGCCATTTTTTATTGCCCAGTTATCAATAAATAATATTAAGGCTGCATTCTTTTTAACTTAATTTATTTCTTCGTTTTGTGTGTTTTATTCATCTTTTCTGAATTTTTGTTAGATTTGCGTGATATTTTTTGGATTAATCATCATTTCTCGATGAGAGGAGTCTAAAAATTATAAAATTATGACCGAAAGTTAAAAAAAAAAAAAGTTCACTAAAGATGGAAAAAGTATCAAACAGGTGTCTTATTTACTAAAGTGCTGCCTTATTTAAAATTTTTCAATATTAGTCTATATTTCTATATTTTTCCTATTCGTCTCGTCCAGATGAACAATTTAATCCAAAAATTTACGAAAAAAAGTTAACTAAGAAGTTTGAAAAATTTAAAAATACTGAAATAAGTTTCAGACTTATAAGTTAAAAAGAACGTAGCATTTCAATTATGAACAATTTTGGAGCTGTATATTTAAATCTTTTTTTTTTGTCAAACAGAAACTTATTGTGTGTGTGTGTGTATATATATTTCACTCAACTCGCTTTTGAGCCATTCTCTAATTGATATAATTGCCTAGGAGAAAAAGGAAAACAATTGTGATAGCTATTACAAATCAATTGAAGTACTGTTAAATTAAGAGTTTACTGTAGCATTCGACTGCATATTTTATTATGGTTCATTTTACTCATTATTATTAACAGTGAACAATACTAAATTCTGATTCTCTTATTTTTCCCAAAAGTCTAGGAACTCAAATTTAAAACACAAATTCAGACACAACTATGTCTGAAACTATCTGATGCATGTGTAAGTGTGCATAGACAGTTTTCAGACAGACTTGTGTCCAGATTTGTGTTTTAAATCGATGTTCCTATTATTTATCATAGATATATAGAATAGAAGTATAGATAGATAGATGTGTAAAAGTGTAGAATAATTTTGTTGTGTAATACCTTGAAATTAATGGTGTGTGACGAAGATAATTGCATGTTTGAAACTTATATACCAATATACACGATCGATGAGTTAGGGGATCATAAAGATGAATAGAAGTTTCTTAACTAATTTTAAGTATAAAATATCATATTCATGATAAGATATTATTCTCATAAGAGCCTGACATAACTGAAACTGAAATCGTAAAACCATAATGATTTATCAAAACAAACTAATTTTAAGTATAAAATATTAGTGAAAATATGTACCAATACCTTCACTTCCTGTAGAAGAGTGCTTCGGTATTTTTATTGCTACTTCATTAATGTCATACATCTTCATGTCATAAATTTGCTTCACCATAGCCATAAGAGTCTTGATCTCCTTTTTGACACTTTCAAGGTCAAGACTAGGCTGATCAACTTGCAACAATTGATATGGCCTCTTGAAATTGCAATCTACAAACAGTTCTATGATGTTTTCTGCCTCAAATACCACGTCTCTGATTTGCATCACAAGTTCCATCAGTTTTGAATGCTTGTTGCGTTCCTTCTCCGTAACCTTAAGGAATCCTCTCAGGTACTTTATTTCGTCCTGAAGTGATTGTAGTTGACGTTTCTCGTTGATGGTTAAATCGAGCTTGGAGCTCGTCATAAGTTGCTTCAAGGTCTCTTGGAAAAAATCAACAGTAGTGTCACCCATCTCTATCTCTCCAACACTTAGGGGTGTAAACGAACCAAATCGAGTCCAACCTTGTGATATTCGGGATCAATTTGGTTCGGTAAGGCGTAGGCCAGGCTCGAGTTCGGCTTGGGTTCGATTCGAGCCTGGACAATGGAGTTCGAGTTCGGCTCGTTAAAAATTTTCAAAGCTTGGGCTCGGCTTGGTTCGCTCATTAGAGATCGTTAGACTTAAACGAGCAGAACCGAATTTAGGCTCGAGTACAGTCCATCTCCCGATCCCCTTCACTAGAATAGACCCTGTTTAGAATGTCGTGAATTAGTTCCCATACTGGTACAAATCCAAATCAAGATAACCTTACAAACTAGAATAAAAAGAGTACAAAAATGCACATATAGCATCAAATAACCACCAATAAATAGAAATCAAGACACCCTAAATATATAGATACAAGCGGATAAAAAAAAATTATTGACACAAGCATAGTCATCGAAATCGTACGATTCCCGATTCAAATCGTACGATTCGGTTCGATTCAAGTGTAAAACGATTCAAATCGATTATATGGATCGCAAATAGGTAAGAATCAACGTGAGAATCACAGAATCATTTTTTGAATCGGTGAATCGTGAGAATCGTACGATTCACCTTGTTTTTGGATGAGTGGGTTTTCCGGCGGGTTGGGTTGGGTTTTTGCACATAAATCACAAAATACCTTAAATTTATGGAAGGCGAAAGGTCGGAATTTCTTGTTTGACCTGGAGAGAACGCTAACATCGAAGAACCCGAAGACTAGAGCCCTCGTAGAGAAGCTTCAAGCGCCTTCGAAGTTTTCGACGTCGACATGGATGTTTGAATTGCATATTAGTTTATTTATATTACTAGTTAATGGTTTGCATTTATATACTAGTTAGTGGAGTGTATATTATATATTATATACATATACACTAGTTAGTGGTGTGCAACTGTGCATATTATCACTACTGCGGTGTATATTAGTTGGGAAGTGCTACAATACACACTCCTTATTTGGGTGTGTATCATATGCACCCTCATTGAAATACACTAAAATGTTATAATTCCCAAAATGTTATGAATCTATTGCTAAAAAGTTATGAATCATATTGATAAAAAGTTACGAATTTTTAGTATAAAAGTTACGATATGAAATAAAATGTTATGAATGACCGGTCCTACAACTAATTTTTCATGAGGTGGCACAATATGAACCACACAATAGGTGCATATGGTACACACTTTAAAAGGGTGTGTATTAAAGACTTTCCCATATTGGTTTATTTATTTTACTAGTTAGTGTTGTGCATATTATATATTATACTCCCTCCGTTCCAAAATCACAGTCTCACTTTCTCTCTCTTATCTCTTTTCAAATCAAAAAATTAATTACTTCCGTGCATAATTTTTCAAATTTTTTCGCACTGTATTAAAGTTCTCAATTAGTACTTTAATTTGGTGCGAAAAAATTCAAAAAATTATACACCGAAGTAGTTGCTTTTTTGATTTGAAAAATGGCACGACTTTTCATAGTGGACTCTCAATATGGAACGGAGGGAGTACTAGTTAGTGGAGTGTATATTATATAATATATACACTAGTTAGTGGTGTGCAACTGTGCATCTTTTATATTATATTTGTTCGTGGTGTGTATAAAATTTCTACAACCAGCAAGTGGTGTACATTAGTACATAAAAGTCCGTTAAAAAAACAAAACAAAACAAAAAACATATTATAATAAACTTCTTTTTTAACCTTTTTTTTTTTATCCGAACTTCTTTTTAACTAGTGTCTTGCTTATAGATCACTAGATCATCTATTTATCTTATGAAACAATACTTTTAATTATTCAAACTAGAAATCTATAATTTTTTTTTGCATTTTCAAGATTTTGACCGAATTAGAACGATTAACAATTCAATTCGATTCACGATTTGCAAATGGGCCTTTCTGATTCTCGATTCGATTTTGATTTGACAACTATGGATACAAGCCCTTCTTAAATTCTCATTAAAAAAAAAAAACACATCGGAAATATTAGAGGAGGGGATTTTGTTCTCTTCATCTCAGAGTTTTTCGAAATCAATTTGGCATCTAAATGAAGTCTTGCAATATTAGAAGAGGGGATTTTGTAGGGGAAAAAAAAATTACAGAGGAGGAGGCGGTGGAGCTAACTTTGAAGTCGTCGTTTATCAAGCCCTCGATTTTCAACATAAATAATGAATACTCTTTTTATAAATAAAGTCCTCGCAGTAATACAATTAATACCCAAAAGATCTTCCTTTACCCTGTTTTCAAATAAGAGTAAGATATTACATTTTTGGCTCAATGGCCCCAAGTTATCGAAATGCCAATATCCGAAGAAAATAATATTACAGTTGTAACAAATATCTTTCCAAAATACTTCTTTCGATTCACATGCAAATAATTGACTCTTTTATACTTTTGAAAGACATGATATCAACAAGCACGATATGTACACCATGTCAACTTCCTTGAATCGTACCTAAAAATGATAGGGTGAGCTACACTAGCCCAGTAAGAAAATCCATACACAAACTATATGAAAATGCGATGAATCATACACTTAGAGTGAGTGAATACGACAAGATACCACAAAGAAACATGGGTTTTCTACCACAAATGAGTATACTACAATCAGGGAATCATGATTTCATAAGGATATTCCTAATAGCTCACACGTCAAATTAGAAGCAAGCGTAAAAGATCCCTACCTCATGGATTTTGAGCAATACCCAACTGTTTGACCAAGTCAACCGAAGCTTCACGAGGTCTGATCATGAATTTTTTTGGATATTCGGAAAGCCCGTGCTCTATATAGTAATTTTAATTCTTGGATTTCGTCCGAAATCACGCTCTAAGGTGTTGAGATCTAAGATAGAAGAGAGGAGAGAGTTTCGGAGGCGAGGAGGAGAGAGAGACTGCCAAGAGAGTGAGACAGGAAAGAGAGTGGAGCAATAATTCTCCTGGGGAGAATTATAGAAGTGGGGAGCAATCCCCCACTTCTCACACCACACACTCACACATGCACCTTTCACATAATAGCGCCTATACCCTTCCACGAACATACCACACCGTATATTCACATCGTCTATCTCAACGGATCATACATTTAAAAAAAAAAAAATACAGCCTAAAAAATACGGGTCTCTATAATATCGTTTGTAACTCTATATTGAGTCTATCGACTATCGACAATATACAGAAGTAGTAACATTTGAATTATACATATACCACTAAAATATATAATATTAATGAATAGACCCCCCAAGTATTAATAATTATATTTTGACCTTAAATTTCGCGAATCTAACCGAGCCGAATACTATTAGGCTTAGGTTTGGCTCATTTATGGAACGAGCCTAAAATGGAAGTTCAAGTTCAGTTTGTTTAGTAGACGGGTCGAACTCGAACGAGTCTTTACCGAGCTGAGCCTCAAACAATTCGCGAGTCTTTACCGAGCCGAGTCTCAAACAATCCGCGAATGACTCAGTTCATTTACAGTCCAACCAACAACTAATTGATCAAGTAAAAGGAAGAGATAGGGGAGGAGCAGATTGATGTACAAATGTAGAATTGTGGTCTCTCCTTTTAGCAGCTCGTGATCCCAATGGCTAAAACTAAAAGAAAGACTTTCCAGTGAATCACCAGGTGTGATCAGAAAATTAAGAAAGAAAAAAAAAACCTTGGGTACACCTTCCGCTTTCTTTTTAAACCTTATTTGTCAAAAGTAAGGTAATTTCAAGTTCAAATATAATGAAAATAAAAAATAATTTTTTAATTTTTTTTGCACCGTTTAAAAGATCTTAATAAGTTCTATCAAACAAAATTCATATTGGTAGAAAAATTATTTGCGTAAATATACGATTTTTGAACTTGAAATTATCTTCCTTTTCTAAAAGTTACTTTCCTAAAAAATCGAAATGCCCCCGAATATTCTCCAATATTCTTTCCTAACCTTTGTCTTTACTGGTCGCATTAGGATATATTTTATGTTAGAAAGCCAACTTAGAAAGGCTTAATACTATACTCCCTTCGTTCCAAATTGATGGTGCAGTTCAGTTTTCAATGCAAATTTTAAATTGTTAATATCTTTTAATTTATATTTTATGTACAATAGAATCTTATATGATAGATCTCGCTATTATACAAAGTTTTTAAAATTTTTAAAGACATTTTAGATTGAAAGATATTTATAACTTAAAAATAGCATTAAAGACCGAACCGGACAATCAATTTGGAACGGAGGGAGTAGCAAAAATAATGCTACATTTACTGCATATTTGATGAAGCCCACATCAGCCAGCAAACTTAGTACCCCACCGACTAATATATATAAATAGATCCACTATGATCCGTACAGGAAATGGCCACTAGAATGATGTGACCTTGTTTGTTTGTTAGTTTTGGATATTTTAATTTTGGTAGTGGGTGAAAAGAGAAATATTATAATGATTGGAGAGATGGATAATGAGTAGAAAGAGATAGGGAGAGAAATGAAATTAATAATTAAAGAAATAGGGTTATGTTTGGAGAGAGTTAATAGGCTAGGGTAATGATTAGAAAACAAAACTAAAACAAAGTTAAAATGCAAAACAAACAAAGCCGTAACGAGTAGTTATATTTTTCTTGTGATTTCAATGGATATTTTTTGTTTTAAGGCACAGAAGGACCACGTGATCCTTCTGAAATTATTCGGATCTACTACCCAAAGTATGCTGTGTAGAAAATTTTGCACAAGCGGTTGAGGCTTGCGCCTCCATCCGCGACCAGCTCGCTCAAAACTCTAGCTGCAGCGTTTTGCTCTTTCTTTTTATTTGAAAGCTGAACGCTTGGAATAAAAAAGCTTGTTCAAAATTTGTAGCCAATGGGAGTTGAGCCCAACCACCAAGAGTTTATGTAGAAGTTATAGCACAATGCCAACATATACAGTTATGCCTACAGCACAAATAAAAAATTAAATAATGAACTACAAATACAAAAGCGCTACACCGTTCATTTTTTCTTAATGTTTTAGCATGTTTAAGTTCAAGTTCCAATTTTTGTACTCCATGAAGAATGTTTAAATATTTTCTGTTCTCATTGTATTTTTTTCTCCCTACATGTTATCGTTATATTGAAAGTTGAGAATTTTTAGCAACTTTATGCTTGAGAAGTGACCCCTTTATATGAAATTTCTGCATCCGCCACTGGATGTAGTACACGTGCATGTGTTGAGAACATCAATGTGCCAAGTTTTGGTAGAGAGGAGTAATAAGTTGGCACACCTGGTCTTTGACTCCATATTAGGGCTGTCCAGAAAAACTGAGAACCATTAAACTGGTCCAGACCGATCCGATCCATACCTTTTGAATTTTGTCCGTGGATTAATGGTCTGGACATGGATTCAAAATTTTAAAAACTGTGAGATATGGATTAGGATTGAATTTTCATTTCAAAACAATAGATTAACCGAACCAGACCGTGAGATAACTTTATAAAAAAAATTACAATATGTGTGTGTGTGTGTGTGTAATATTCATAAATAATTATAACTTTACTAATTGTTATGAATTTTTTTAACAATTTTACATTAATGTGACAATATTATAAACTTAAGGTTGACCAGAATTTGCATATTTTGTTAGTGGAATTTGGACAATGCTTACCCTTTATTTGGTTGTTGTCTTGGACGATTTTGGACTGGAACATTGGAACTAACTTGCTATAATATTATTTGAATCTTGAAACCAGTAAGGCTGCAAACACTTATTAGTTATTATATTTCATAACACCAATAAGTGTTTGCACTTTGCATTTTTAGTTGGCAGTAGCATTATTTTATTTTTATGGAAAAAAATCCATGGATAAAACCGTGACTCAAGATTCGGATTGGAACCGAACCGTGAGACTTTTGAATTAGGATTGGATTGCATTTTCTAAAAGCCGTGAGATATGGATTAGGATTGAATTCATAGAAATCCGGTCCAATCCGAACCTTGGACAGCCCTACTCCATATATATGAGAAGGATTAAATGAGAAGCAAAACAAACAAAGGGGCTTCAGAGAGAGCCTCGGGGAACATAATTAATTATGGGTTCTTGTTCTTATGAGATGGCTATGGAAAATTCAAAGATGGCATCTGGCCGCTGGAGAAGCCTCATAATAGGTTGGGTGTGGCAAGTGACGTCGAACACTAGTCTTATATTAAGGAGGGCTTGATATGAGGTCATATTATGTGGCTTGATGTTGGCTTTATGTCACTAATTGGTTGGTCTCATTTATTGCGAGCATATTTATTCTCATCGTATTATATACCTCTTGGGAGTTTGTGTTGCAGGTTGGCTGCGGGCGCAAAGGCAGCGACGCAGGTTGAGTGTTTGGAGTTTAGGCTTGATAGATTGTTTTGTTTATTTAAAACACAGTTGTAAAAGATATCCTTTTCAGAATAAATGAAGTTCTGATGAGTGGGTGCATGTGTGAGTTAGGATAAGTTCGCTTCTAGTGGAGAGAGAGGAATAAAAAACAAACAAAACAAAAACAAGGGCTAGACAAAATTAAAAGGTGAATGACAAGTACAGCCAACCTCTTGGACGTTTCTTTGGGGACTCAACAGATTCTTTATTAAGAGGAGGATGCGGATCTAAAATGGGGGGGACTGACGGATGGGAAGAGAGAGAGGGAGAGGAGCCGTCTAAGGAATTTGTTCCTTATGTTCTGTTGCGAAGCTATAGTAAGAGTAGTATATATCAAAGGGGTGATGCTTGGAAGAAGGGGCAATAAAGGGGGCAGGACCTTCATTTGGAGGCAAAACCATGAATAAAAGGGACTGGGAAAATGGTTAAAGGGAAGAGGGAAAAGGTAAGGAGAGGTGAAAAGGGTAGAAAATTATGAAACCATTACAGTACATAGTTTTTGGTGGTTAAATTGGGTAGAATTTTATTGTGGAGACGGGTTGTTACAGAAAAGTTACAGTGCACCCGAATATTAGCCAATTAGTGCTTCAAATCTATGTCAGTCACTCTTAGTAACTAGATCATGAATTAGACCATTAAAATTACAAAAGAAAAGATGAGTTCGAAGTTTACTATCAAAACCAGTGTGTGTTGAAACTCTTTCAGTAAATAGAGAGTCTAGAAAGGTTTTGAACAACCATAGGGTCTTGACCTACTTTGCACAAGGAGTTGAAATTGAAGACCAAGAAGCGTTGAAACAAAAAAAAAAAAAAAAACTGCATAATGGGCCATCTAAAACAGGAATGGTAAGGATGTAATATACTTTGTTCAGACTCTTCAGAGCTCTACTAGTCATACTCCCTACTGTATGATTAAATCAAAGGATGAGCGAAGTATAAGTGTCATGTTTTTTGTTCAGAGTAATGGAATTATGAACTAACAAGGTCCTCCATTTTTGTTGTGTTTGTCTTGTCCGTTTGCAATGGACGAACTCTAATCCCATATGCGACAAATCAAAGTATTAAGCAGATTTTGGATATTACAGCAGAAAAAAGGAAATTGTCATTTGTTTACTGTATTTTATACCTAGCAGGTAATCTAAAAGGTATTCCCTATATCAACCTAAGCCCTTCCAATCGAAAATTTTGCCAATTCAGCATTTCCAATATCATAAGGCCATGGTTAAAGTTCCATAACATAGAGGGAACTCACGTGTACCCTTATGTGGAGAATGAAACAAGCTGCACCGAACAATTTCAACTGAGGGGTCCATGTGTTCTAATGAGATGAAACACTCCTACGCATAGTGCCTTGGCAATTTTCTGGTCCTTGATTGTGTGTGAATATAATTGAGAGAAGGGTTTGATTTCCACCAGGTTCTAACCTCGGATTCTTGGATGCCTAAATTTATGTTCATGCCAAAATTATCCCTTAGTTCCTCTAACTTTCTGCACATCTAAGTTATGTAGCGAAAAGAGAAGAAAAAATGATGTCTACCGTCAATCATTATGATGTACTGACTAAGAAATTGTTAAGACTATTCAAAATCAATAGAATTCATGAGTACCTCAAGAGTATGTCCCTCTGGCAGCATTCTTTATTGAAACAAAGCTTGGAATGTACGTCATTGCTCTAGTGAAAGATGAAATACCATTGACCATGAAGGCATGAACTTTCTGAAACTGTTGTCCCTCCTCGTATTCCAAGAAAGCAGGACAGATAAAGCATATACCATCAAGATAACCCCATTGTTCAAAACCATTAACGGTTGATAAATATGGCCAAAGTAAGTTGCTAGTGCTACCCATGGGATTTTAATGACAAAATCTTTAGTCCAAGACTCCCGCACTGCGTAATCCTTCATCACCCATATATCAAGCATATTACAATTAGGATGATGAAATACTGACAGACCATCCTTCAACACTCCCATGTTCGTCATATACACCCGAAGCTGTCCAGGAAGTCCACGAAATTGAGATGGCCCCGGAAATGGCTGGAATCTCTCCTTCCCAAAGTCGAAACAACACATTGATTCGAAACAATTTTCGGTGTCGTGAACAATCAAATGAAGAGACCCATTTAAAAAGCAACCACCAGAATACCAATGCAGATAGCGCGGAGCATCTCCAACTCTCCTCCACAAATTAGTCCCCAGAGTGTTGATTTCAGCCTCCAATTTGATTAATCCCGGCACCCCAAACCCTATACTCGGAGATAAAAACCGCAACACTTTGTATTGATTAGTCCTTGAGCAAAATCCAAACCCAGAACCGCATTGGTCAAAAAAAACCTTTTCTATTTGGGGTACAATCACATGCTCATTGATAACCGGATTGCATATAACATATGGGTTATAAGTCCTAGGCCAGTAGAAGCAAATTAAACCATTGCAAGGACTCAATACCTCCAATTCTCCAGTGGGTACATCACATTTAGGCCTGAATCTCAAAGTCTTAGGTGAGTAGCGGTTGTTTACGCCAATATCCACAAGACAGGGATCAATCAATTCTGTTAAGTGCACAACACATTCCCAATGACGGCCCCAAAACATGAGGGATGGGGGTAATCTAGAGAGGTGGAGTTGGGCAAATTCAGGGTCTGAAATTAAGTTACGGAAATATAAACACACGCACCTGCAATTGCAGACTGTGGACATGGGTAGTTTGCTCAGAATCTCCATAAGAAGGCAGTTTTGGGATGGAGAATATGGAGGAGCCCATCGCTGCGTTCACGGGCAGTTTGCTTGATCTGCGTCTTTTCATTGTGAGAGAAATTTTCTCTTCCAATTCCGAAGAAGAAACTGGGTTGAGCGATAGAGCGAGGATTAGGGTGCGTTTCCCATCATCAATCAATCAATCATCAATCAACGAATGCAGTTAGACTCAAAAGTCTCCAAAACCCAATTCTACATTCTTACAATTTTGATTTTGTAATTTATAAAATTAGGAGTGGGGGAGAAGAAAAAGTGGGGGGAGCGAGAGTTGGGTAGGGAGAGAGAGAGACGCCAAAATGAAAAGTGGGGGAGAGAGAGAGTCGGCGCTGAATCACGGCTATGTTTTAGACTGCAAGATACGGAGTGCACGTAACTGGTCATGATCTTGATCCAACTACATTAGTGTAAAGGTTTTTTTTTATGTGAAAATTGATTTTGACATTTCAATTTTATTTATTGGCATTTTACTTTGAATTTTGATTATGTAAGATTACAAAACAAAAAATAAAGTGTTACCAACTAAAACTGGAATGCTACTTTTTATATTTACTAACATTACGGCAATCAATGTGAACTTTCTTCTATCGTCTCGTCCATCTAACATGCCAATCAATTAATATCAAAACATATTCTATACAAATGCATGAAAACAACCAAAAACAAAGGTGAAATTTTTTTTTTATTATCTTGTGCATCGAACGGGTCAATCAATTAATCAATAACCTATGCAAATATTTTTGAGACGCAAAAGCTTTTCATTTTCCAATCCTAAATTTCTCAATTTTTTTGGTCGTTCTCATGCATTATAAACAAGTCCATCAATCAATATCTATAGCAATCATCAATTAATCAATCAATAAATAACCCATGCAAATACATTTTTTAGCCGCAAAAGCTTCTCATTTTCTAATCCTAAATTTCTAGATTTTTAATTTTTGAAAAGTAAAAATACCTGCATGCCAATTACTGAAAACACCAGACGGAAATTAAAAAAAAAAAAAAACTTATGATATTCTAGGGGTTGTAATTACAACCCATAATTTTTAATCTACCTAAATTCGTCCACTTATAACCCAATCTGTCCATATTATATGAGTCGATATCAACCCATATGGGAGATTTTTTTTTTTGAATAGGTGAGGGCTCTCATTGCTGATAAGAACTCAAGTAATCGAGCAGCATTTCGAATTCCTGGGATTTCCAAGGTAGACTAGCGAAATTTGTTGCAGACATGAAATTGAAACAAAAAAAAAAAAATTCACATATAAATCTAACTGCGAGAGAAAACCAAAGACTGTTTTTGGACATCTCAACTGCATCTTTTTACTCTTGGCTGCATCTTATTACTTCTAGATGCCAGTTTTGACACCTAACCACAATCTTTTGAAAGCATGCTTACAAAACATGCGTTTTCTTCTTGCTTACTACTAGTAAAAGTGCGATTGGTGTATGGTATGTGTTAGCCCAAAGGTTTCTATGGAATACCTTATTGATTTTGATGATAACAAAATATATTTTTATTGAAAAGAAATATAATTAATATTGTGATATTTGGAATACCTTAATATTTATTTTGTAAGATTTGGTTGAAGTGCACATGAAAAGATTGCTACACCAAATCACTATCTTTAATGGTCAAGATAAATTGAAAGGAGGAAGATTAAGGACAAATCTTCTCCTATTTTTTAATTGGCTACAAGGAATTTTATGGAAAGCAAAATGCTAATCAATGAGAAAGATTGAAGATTACTTGGGAGCTTAATTATCTCTAACGGCTACTGCAGAAAAGAAATGAAAACAAGCAATTGACTGGCTACATTATTTGTGATTGGAAGATTGTCCTAACGGCTAGTGGAATTTGGATGGAAGCAACTGATGTACTGGTTGCATTCTTGGAGTATATAAAAGGGAAGTAAGGATTAGGCAACATGTGCTTCGGAGAAATACTTCAAAGAATACGTCAATCTCTTCATACTCTATTCTTCAACTTGATAATTTTACACTTGTGTGAGAGAGCTCTTATTTTGATCTTTATTGTAAAATGGGATTGTACACCCTTATTCATACTATTATGAGTGATTACTTTTTGTGAGTGATTTTGGAGAGAAAATCACTTGGAGTTAGGTATTACTAGCACCGGAGTCAAAACTAGTTGGGTTAAGTGTGACTGGCACCGGAGTCAAAATTAGTCGAAGCGATTGGGGATAAATTGCTCGTTGTAAAGATTGTTTAGCACCCGCGAAGCTAGAAGATTGTAACAATTGAAGATAGTGCAGCAAATCCCGAGTTGGACACTTGGGGAGTGGACTAGGACGTGAAGTTGCGGACCGAACCACTATAAATCCTTGCATTCAATTCTCTCTTCCTTACTCTCTTTATTTTATAATTGCAATTAGTTTTTAAATTCCACGTTATATTTGAGATACCCAATTCACCTCCCCTCTTGGGTTGCTATTTGGACCAACAGTATGTTTTCAAACATCTTGGCCACATCTTATTACTCTTGACTGCATTTTATTACTCATGGCCGCAAGTTTTGACACCTGACTGCGATGTTTGGAAAACGTGTCAGCTTCGCGTTTTCCTTGACATGTGTGAGTTAGTTGATTGCTTTTACCCGAGTTTTCGGAAGTATTGCGAGAATTTTAATTCGTGCGCATTGCTTTCGAGAAGTTGAAGCATTAGTTTTCGAGAAGTTGTTAAAAATGAACATTTTTACCGTGATCTTTAAAATTATCTTTTTAATTGGAAAATCACAACAAAGAACCGCTACGGGAGATGTTTGCAGAAAAAGAATCAGAAAACAAAAAAAAAAAAATTGATTGGAATTCATAATTTTTGTAAAAAGACAAAGATAAGTAAAAAAGGATTGATGTAAGTAAAACGACAAAAATTATGAGTTTTGACCATTATTTCTTATTTTTCCTATTCTTCTCAACGAGACGAATCAATGGTCCAATAAGTTACAAAAGTTTGACGCAAAACAAAAAATACAAAAAAAAAAAAATGAATACAAACAAGAAAAAAATACTTGATTTTTTAATCCAAACCCACCCGAAACATATTATAGGAGTATCAAACTTTAATACCTCTAGAATAATAAAAGTATAATATTAAGTCATCAATGGATCTGAATAATAAAAGTATAGTTTTAAAAGGCCCATTTAACCTTTCGGCAAGTTACGTCACCTTTTATCAAGTTACATCATCTTCAAAATGACAATTCATATGTTTGTCTTTCTTCTTCTTTTTTTCCTTTTTGCCGATCAAAAAATATATCCATTCCTAGAGGATCTCTAATGAAAAGCAATACGCATTCAAGAGATTGGCCCAAAAACGGGTCTGGTTTGGATATGGCTTGACCCATATTCGATCCGACCTGTTTAAGCCCGCTTAATGTTAACCCGTATTTGATCCACTCATATTCAACCCGCGACCCGTTTCAATCCGTTTAAACACCTCATTTGCCACTCTATGATTTCTTAACATCAAGATATACTAGAGAAAGAGGGAAGTCCATTGACCCATTTGAAACTTATATGTCCCCAGTATTCCAAGAAAGCAGAAGGGATAAACCACCTAACATCAAGATATCCTCGTAATTCAAAACCATTAAATGGTCGGCAATGATAGTTATGGTAAATTGCTTCTACCAATGGGATTTTATTGACAAAATCTTTAGTCCATGAATACTGCACTGCATAATCCTTCATCACCCATATATCAAGCGTATCATCAGTAGGACGATGACATAGTGACAGACCACCATTCAACTCCTCCGATATCATCCCTTCCACCACCCTCATTTGTCAAGGAACTCTACGAAATTGAGATGGCCCTGGAAATGGCTGGAAATTCTCCTCCCCAAAGTTGAAACAACACCTTGATTCGGAACAATTTTCGGTGCCAAATCCAATGAAGAGCCCCATTCGAAAAGCAACCACCAGGATAGGAATGTAGATAGCGCGGAGCATGAATAGGAATGCAGATGGTGGAGCATCTCCAACTCTTCTCCACAAATTAGTCCCAAAGGACCGATTGGATGCAGAATGAGTTTTGTTGAGATTTCATAAGCTCACGAGTCCAGCCCAACATTTTGTAAGTCCACAAGCCCTCACGCGTAACCTAAATACTAGAGTATCCGATGAAAGTGTATAAAATCATAAACCACATGAAAGTGTCTAATGCCTTGTTTGGATGGGTTTTCAAAAAAAATTGGGTTGGGTTTTTGAGAAAATGGGTGGAAAAAGAAATTAGGGTAAATATTCAAACTACTTGAGCTCAGTTCACAAAAGCTTCGTTAAAGTTTATTTGATACCAATTAATTCATCTCATAAATAAGCTAAAGCTTGAACACATTTTTAAAACTCGTTAACTTTTCAAACCAACTTAAACAATCAACTGTTCGTTTCGTTTCGTCTCTCAGCCTCAATACTTCAGGGGTTTTTGGTTGATCGGGTTTCTGGGTTCATAGGGCTGAGTGATCCACATTCATTGCTAAGGGTTTAACCCTTCGTTTCTTGCAATCAGAGATTCAGAAGTGATTAAAAAAATTCATCACAATGAAAAGAAGCAGAGCAAGCCACCCAACGCGGCGATGGATCCCTCCATACTCTCCATCCCACAGCACATTCTACTGGAGATTCTGAGCAAACTGCCCATGACGACAATCTGCAATTGCAGGTGCGTATGTTCATATTTCCGCAACTTGATCTCAGACCCTCAATTTGCTCAACTCCACCTCTCCAGATCACAACCCTCCCTCTTGCTTCGTTCCTGCTATAATAGGGAAGCTTCCCTGTGCTTAGTAGAATCAATTGATCCCTACATTGTGGATAGTGGCATAAACGGCGATATTTGTGTACCCGATAACGCCCTTTTGAAGAACTCTGGAATTTTCTGCAAGAGATCCCAAAAAGTTGATAGTAACACATCTTATTTCCGTTGAGAGCTTCTCCCATGTTTTGCCAAGGTTGATGATGTAAATACCTGAGAAAATTATAGGGACATTGCTTAATATAATCAGCAAGATGCAAAAAATTGGGCTTACATAGATGCTAGAAGAATCGCAGAGAGTATTCGCAGGCACATTATTACACCACGTCATCAATTCTATGCATAATTTCAATCTTTAGTACCAGAAGCAAGTTGCCCCAAACGATGCATTGTTAACATAACTGCAAGTTAATATGGTCTTGAACTTCCAAAAACAAGAAAAGGAAGGCAAGTTGCTATCACCTAACAAAACTATCTGTTCGACCGGATGAAATCTAAGCCGTCCATTGCTGAGCATAGGCATGGATGGCCCAGATGGGGCCAACACCCATGCTGTCCCGTCGGGTCCCTCAATTGCGAAATTTGCTTATCCTTTTTCTTTGTTTTTCATTTTCTCATCCGTAAAGAAAATGGAGTACATTATGTGCAGGACTCAATTAATTGATCGATTACTAGAACAAATCTGCGAATCGAAATCGTGAAAATTTCCTCCGATAATTCCCATTAAGATTATTCATCGAATCAATGGCTGAATAGCCCTCAAAGCTGAAGTGATTTTCTCATCATGGACTAAAATTGTAAGAGTTCATGGTATTCTTCAATACTTTTGTTCAAATACTATGCTATTTATGATCTCAGAAGTGTAATTTAGTTTGCCAATTCTATTAGAGACGCGATGGATATTACAACACTATTGAATGTCACCACTTATCACAATTTTTGGAGTCGAGCGCCGCTACTTAGACGTACTCATTCCTGGACCACTACCGGCCGCTAGCACCCTCACACAACTTGCCTAGACGGCTAGACCAAACAATTATGTCCTGCGTTAAGCATGGGAGTGAGTACCTCAACTCAAAAAATAGCTTCTAGAGTTGAGTTGTGACATTGAAGCCAGAATATCAATTGACGGGGTAGCCCGTGGTTGTACGGCCTGCAGAGGGCAAGTGAAGCTGAATGAGCATTGCAGAAGAGAGAAGGAGAGGCGACATCCTACATCGGCTAATACAGAAGCTTTCTGGAATATAAGCGTTAGGATAACGTGCATCACCTCAATAATAAGCTTTCATGACTGAGATCTCTGCAATACCATGGAAGAGATGTATCATAACCATCAATATATCTGCTTTGAGCACTGCTAACACACATCCCTACTCGAGACTTATTTCCCCAGCAGCTTATGCAAAATTACAATAGCATCGATCGTATTGGTCTCCAAAGCAAGAATTCCAGCCATTAAGAAACCAAATCTGCTTTACACTTTCCACAATTATGTTCTTTCCAAAGAGAAGGAAAGTCCCAATTATTGTGCTTGCGAAAACCTAGACAAAAACCCGTAGAATCCATGTCCAAAGAAATTTGCCACGGGTTGCTTACATGGAACAGAACTAGAAACAAAGGTAGACAATTTACCATATTCTAACTATCATCAGTTATATCCGTGTGCAAATGTCGCAACACCAAAAACTATGATGTGGAAACACAAACCATTGACTGCCTAGTGTACTTAAACAGCGAACGCAGTGAGTCTTGGTTGCTTTAACATTTCATGGAGTCCCTGCACCACTACACCAGAAAGGTAACTCTCTTTCTGAATCAATCAACCACAAAAGGGATCTGTTTAGTTGTTTTCCTCACTCCCAAAAAAGTTCCAACATCTCAGCCTCCGCACATCTGTACCATTGGAGGGTAAACATACGAGTTAGACACACAGATAAGTTTGTGAGTTTGCCTATAGGTTGCATATATAATTTGTCACGTACAATAGATCAAGCGTTAACGTGTAGCAGAAGTGGACCAAAGTTAATCAGTCAAATCTTCCATATTTTGCCAGGTGAGTTAAAAATCTGCCATTTGTTAATGTTTCCTAGTTGTACCGGCAAAAGGAGTATGTTGGGTTTCAGCTCCAGCAACAGCTTTGTAAGGTATCAAGAAAAAATCTATTCAACAAATGGCCATATAAATACTCCATGGCCATGCCGGTGGGTAAATACACATTAACGAGTCTGCGGATTATAAGGTTTAGAGTTTAGACACTAAGAAACATTAGTTTCATGCTAAGTAATTTTTTCAGTTGGTAGGCCCTTGGTGCATCAGTTGTCTTGTTACTGATCCACTGTTCTGTTTCACACTTCGTGACCAAAAGGCATTTTGAACTCAATTAACTTCTGATTTTTTTTTCATCCGCCATTAATTTCTGATTCCCCCAAAAAGCTTCTGGCTAACAGTGCGTATCAAACCAAGAACCCATGACTTTCCTATGCAAAAAAGAAGTATGAATGCCAATAAATGAAATATGAACTGGCAAATCAACTTCTACCAATATCATCAAACAATGCAATTGTTTACCATTGCTTCTAAAGCTTTAGATTCATCCTCAATTGTTCTTCAACTGACTCATTTGCTTCACTATTTGCATTATAATGAACCATTTCCAGATAGCCGTGTGCATTTGGCAACAAGAAGTCATTTACTAACATAACTCGACCAAGAATCATGCAGTCTTTATATCAATAGCATTAAAGTGTAAAATGGATCGGGAGAAAGGATGCTTGCATTAGTCATATACCCAAACCATCCTGATCTCTAATTGCAGGGCACTATGGATTGGGAGCTAATCTCATCCATGAACTCGCCTTCGCAACCATTCAATCAATCAAGCATAGTCCATATGTCACACAAGAAAGGGAAACTATCATGTGTTTTCCATATGTTATGCCTAGCAGGTAAATCTAATAAGGAGAAAGCTATTCCCAACTTCATATAATCTAATCTAACCACTTGCACGCGAAACTTGTTCCACTTCAGCATTTGCGATACGATGAGGCTGATGTTATTGTTGTTCATGTTACATTGGGGAAACTCGTGTCGTGCCTGCCCTGAAGTGGAGAATGAAACAAGCTGCTGTTTGTTTCCAAAAAGTAACAATTGGCCTAGGAACAGCGAGTAGTGCAATTCTAAGCCTAATGTGGGTGTGCCAAGATTGGATTGCAGTCCAAATTCGTGCTAAGGCCTGAATGCCTCAAATCTGACTTCTTCTGGAGCGATTGCGTACAACCCAAGGGGTGAGGCCGTATGTGGTTCATGGTTTGCCTTCGTGGGATAAGGACTTAAAATTTCCCAATCGTCATGGAAAATGGAAAAAAAAACAAAACAAAACAAGGCGCGATGAAAATTAATAGAACTTCATTAACGGTTTAACGAAGTTGATATAAGGAAATAAAACATCAACGAAGCATGGCTAGTGCGACGAAAGATAAAGACATTTGTTGGAAATGTAAAGATAATTGAAATGTAATTTGGATAAACCGTGGGCTCGATTGGCCAGGGACCCTTTCTAAGACCTTCAATTCTGGTATTTATAGGCAAAGTTTCGGGTCTTGAGCTGCTTCCCCTTGCCTTTATGTATGGCTGCCACGTGCCCCAAGCCTTGCTCCTTACTCTAAACCTTCAGTTGCATTTTCAGACCTGACAACAACTTTTTCAAGCCTGAAATGGCCTCTTTTTGCATAGATACTTGCTAAAAGGAGATTTTTGGGACCTTTTAAGGTTAAAAGTCGAAACTTTTCTGTAAGCCACTTTTTGTCCCTTGTGGGCCCTTGGAGGCTCTAAGTTGGTTCCTTATGTAAGAAAATTCAAGACAAAAGGCATTTTTTGAACTTGTGCCCTCTTTTCTCGTGCAACAAAGGCCAACACAGGGCTAAATGAGCTGCTCGTAAGCTACTTGTGTAGGCCTGATTGAGCTGCTTGGGTCATCTGGCTTGCATGAATGCCATGTGTCCTTGCTTCATGTTGAAGGAAAACGACTGAGGGCCTTAAACTACTTGTGAGTTGCTTGCTAGAGAGAACCTTCTAGGTCTTTGACCTGCTTATGAGCAGTTTACTTCCCAAGCATGACTAAGTAGCTTATGGCCCTTTTGACTTCTTCATTTTTAGGCCTGGATAAATCTGAAAAGCTGGCCCTTACCTCAAAAACGAATGTTACCCTTATTGGGCTAAATAAGCCTGAAAAACTAGTTCGAGTTTTGATTAGTTAGACCAAGGCCTGAACCTAATCTGGACTTTAACTCAATTAGACCGAACAAGCCTAAGAATGAGCCCAGATCTAAAAACTAATTTGGGCCTTAACTAATTAGGACATGCTCCAAATATTAATGCGGCCCATAAATCCCTTTCAGCCCTTTTGTGGCCCACTATAAATTCGACCAAAGGCCTAAATCAATTAAGGCCTAATTCAACCAAGGCCCAAAATATTATTTTTGGCCACTAATCTATTAACAAATTCCCTTTAGAATTTGGCCAAAAATGAGTGTAAACAGCTGCCCAATTCCAACTTCAGCTGAGGTAGTCCATGTGTTGTAATGAGATAAAACTCCTATATATGCATTCTTCCTTCGTGATTTTCTAATCCATGTTGTTGTGTGATTGAAAATGATGAATGAAGGGTTGATTTCCGCCGGAGTTTCTCCATCCTTGGATTCTCAGGTGCCTAAACATATATTCATGCCGGAATTTGGGAACGAACAAACTTTAACTTTCAGCGCATAAAGTTGATAGCAAAAAGACGATAAAAATTTACTTCTACCATTATCATATGATGAACTGATTAAGAAATTTCTAAGACTACTAGTTAGATGCCGGCGCGGGTTAGTTTTTTGTTGCTCATTATATTGATTGGAAAATGATACTCATATTAGATAGCTAAACTGACTCGGATCAACTCTATTCACACGTATCATTTTTATTCTTTTCATAGAGATCATTTGCTTGCATATGGCTCTACATAGTGGATTGGCAACCACCTGTTTGCGAAACAACACCTCTTATGCTGGTACAATAT